>JAJEOU010000003.1:600000-777143 GCA_021534815.1 Acrocephalus arundinaceus | reverse complement strand
AGCTGCGCACCGAGCGCTCCAGCACTCCCTGGGCAAACTGCAGAGCGCCCGCCAGAGCAGCCAGGACCTGCTGGCCCAGCTCCAGCGCACCCTCGACCTGGTAGGACCCAGCCCCGCACCCTCTGTGCCACCCCGGGGTGTCCCCCGGTGGCCTCCCCACCCAGCCGGCTGTGCCCCTCTCGCAGGCGGAGAACCTGAGGCAGGGCGTGGACCAGAGGCTGCAGGGAGGGCAGGAGAAGCTGCAGCAGCTGTGGCTGGAGTGGAACAAGAAGCAGCCGGGTGGTGGCAAGGAGCAGCTGCCACCGGAGGTAGGAGCAGGGCAGGGGGTCCCCGGGTGAGCCGGGGTGTCCCCCCAGCCCTCACCCCCCGTGTCCCCCCGCAGGCGGTGGAGTCGGGCACGCTGACCATGCTGCAGGGCCTGAGCCAGCAGCTGCAGAGCTCCTGCCAGCCCTTGGTGTCCAGCCTGCAGGGCCTCCCCGCCAGCATCCAGGACACGGCGGGGCAGGTCCGGCACAACGTGGAGGAGCTGCGGGCAGCGCTGGCCTCGGTCACCTCCCTGCAGGACGTGACGGAGCCCGTGCTGGCCCGGGCCCGCAGCCACGCCGCCAAAGCCCGGCAGCTGATGGATGAGCTGGTGGAACACGTGTCCTTCAACACCCCCCTGACGTGGCTGGTGGGACCCTTCGCCCCCTCGGGCAAGCGCCCGGTGGAGCTGGAGATGGAGTAACGATTCTGGGCTGCTTCTCCCCTAAAAAGCCTCGTTAGGAGCCTTTGCTAAACCCCTCCCAGCCCCTCCTCACCCCTAAACCTTGTGCCTGCTGCTGTGGGGACCCTCCTGCCTGCCCCAGCTCTGTCCCTTGTCCCCTTGCTGGGGACCTGCAGTTCTGTGCCTTGGCTGCCCCAAGTGCCTCTTGAGGGTCCCCCATGTCCTCGGTGCCTTCAAACCCCCCGGCCTTGCAGGGTCAAAACAGCACAATAAATAAACTCTGGTTAGTTTTGCATTGCATTGAGGCTTCTTTGGGGGCGTGGAGGGGAGGAATTGGGCTCTGGAGGAACAACCCCCTCCCCAAGACCTGGAGACCCCCATGTGAGCCCCCATTCCCCTGACAGCCCCCCCAGCCTGTCCCTGTCCCCGTGGGAGCAGGGGTGGGAGGAGAGGACCCAGCAGTGGCATCAGGAGTGGGGTCCTGGAAGGGGCCTCCCCTTCCCAGCAGTTGGGCAAGAGGCACTGGGGATGTTTTGGGGTTTTTTGGGTTTTGTTTACGGAGCGAGTGTGAAATCAGTGCTGGAAAAAGAAAAAGTGAAGCGTCCTCAGGGCTGAGTTACTGCAGCCTGCCAGGGGAGATCGGGGCAGCCTCCCCCGGGGCCGGGGCACAAAGAGGAGGCGGCGCCGGGTGGAGCCGGGAATTCTTTATTGGACATGGACAAAGTGCTCTGATGTAGCACTAGCATAGACACCAGAGAGTCCCACACGAGTGTGCCAGCGTGAGCGATGGTGCAAGGTCTTCTCGCCACACGTGCACTGGCAGATTCGATGGGTGCCTCTCACAGAGCGTCAGGTTCTTCACTCCGCTGCCGACCTACTGAAACGGTCTGTAGACAGAGACAACATGAACATTCACCCTATTTCTTCCTAATAGCGCTGAGTTCCGTTAGTTCATCCCAAACAACACGTCTGGTGCCCAACCCATCGCTGCTCTGCCACCATGTAGCTCAGTTGTGTATCGAGCAGAGCGATTGGACAATTTCATGTGGATGAGCCGAGATCAAGGCTCATGTCTCGCTGAGCTGCTCCCACAAGGCGATGGTAAAGAATGTGGAGATAGTATTGTTATTTTGCGTAAGCCAAGCCCGAGTGCTAAGGAGAAACAGGCGAGGACATTGTGCAGATCAAGCTCCTATGGGTAAATGAGGCAGATCTAGTAATTAATAGCCTAAATCTCTAAGTTCGCACGGAAGCCAGGACTCGCAAATTCATGATGATACAAATATGGTACTTATAAGTAACATCATTGTAGTTTTGGTACCCCTCAATGTTGCAGCTGTACTTCTCTATGACCCTGTAGTTTTCTTGGCTCTGTAGCACGTGAATTATTTCTACTGTGCTGTCAGCGGCATCATTGTTAACATCGCACTATTACTCTTTTCTTCCCCTCCATCTAGGCTCTCGCCCAAGACGATGCCTTACAAAAAAGACTGACTCGAGCGCGTAGTTATGTGCGTGTATTTTATTACAGCAAAGAACCATCAAACTCTTAAATAATACTAGAGTGAATTCATACTTTCATAGTGTGGACTCTTTGAGCAGTCTATAAATACATCACTGCAACTGAAGAAATATTAAGTCAATGTCATAAGGAGATAGAGAGAATAGGCATATTACTGACCTTTATATAAAATTTACCAATACAAATTAAGATCTCCTACTATAATAAACACGATTATATATTTTAAGACAATTTTATTGACAAACATCAAGTGTGATGTATGTGATTAAAAAACATAAAGAATATATGGTTTATTCCATGACGATGAGGGGTGGGTGTTTTTGTGGGGACCTAGGTCTACAATTTTTCAGGACAACGCTAACCACAGAGATAAGAGGAAGAGAAAGACGTAAACTCACATACTTTCAGGTTAGGGACATTATCTCCCCCCTTGACGTGAGTGTCTCTTACATCTCTGATTTCTTTTCCCCACAACAGAGCACAAAAAAATAATTTACTAGTGATAGGGACAACATAATCCAACAATAATAAGAGCTGAGAGAGATTTCAGCAGTCACTTGGAGTCTTGTTCATGTAGGGTTAACCAACACCATGGGAGCTATTCGTCCCTGTGCGGCGACACTTTTTGCAACGAGTCTCAGCCAAACACTTTCCCGTACCTGGACCGTGCGTTTGACCCTTCGTTGAAGCAGGCAATTCTGGCCTGCCCTGGCTTTGCGAGGACCTGTGGCAAACATCTGGTTGGGGAAGATCCTTTGCCCCCAGGGGCACTAGCCAGACACAGGATAGTAGTTATGGGACTTTGCAAATGGTGGCGACAGGAGTCTGGCGTGCTTGGCTCCTCTCTATCTTTTCCCCTGCTTGACAGCGAAATTCTTTGAACCCCCCTATCTCGATCTCCAATTATTTGTTTATATGGCTACTACCCAACGTTTTTGGAATTCTTTTCCTTTCCTGCCTCACCTTCGGGCATGAACCATGTATACAGACACACACATATAGTGATACATAGCATTATTAGTCATATTATTTCAAACATTAAACATTTGCTTTGATGAATAATAAGAAATAAATCTACGCTTTTTCCCAAAAAACCTGTGGAAATTTGAAGGTTCAGTTTCATTTCACTATCAAATCCCCAATTAATGAAAAATTTTTACTTTCCAATTTAAACTGACTGTGTGTTAACGCTAAGAAGCCAAAATACAAACTTCGACACGCAGTTACTGCTGGCCATTACTGTTTCTTCCTATAACTTTTTTTCTAGCACTTTCTTTTACCGGCCATTCCCTTATACAGCTACATCTTCCATAGCCACACTTATCTTTATTGCTCCCTGCGTGCTCAAAAGGAAAAGATTCTTTATGTCATTATCTCCGTGGACTACTACAGCAAATCTGAAATCATCAATTTTGTATTAACCAACTAACTTCCCTTCATTATCCCCAACTCTAAAGTGCTCTATTTGTTAAATATAGTGTAATACGTGAGGCATAAAACCCTACAAAAATTACACAGGTGCGTCACCTTCTATCTTGAAGAGATCAAGATATTCCATTTCCTGGACATGTTAAACTCTAGTTGAACTTGTTGCCATTACTCTCAGTGCCGTGAATGAAAGTATACTTTAAGAGGCTTAAGGCCAAAGAAGGGAGTTACTTAGAAGAGACAGCGATAGTTCTCACTTATCTAAATACCAAACACTCCCAAAGCACTCCCCAGGAAGAACAATACAAGGCCCTAGTTACCAATTCTCTCTAGAGCGAGTTGCCCAGCTATCAGCTTCTACAGTATTTTAATCTGTGTTCCCCTCCATATCTCAAATGCGTGGAGGGAAGATTACCCCCACATATCAAAATGTTGATGGATTGTTCAACCACTTCACAAGAGAGATTCTGCCTTAATGCAGGCAATGAGGTGCATAATCACACTCCTATCATCTTCAGGAGCGGCAGGACTCTCTCGTCCCCTTACTATCTGTCCAGGTGCCCTGTCCAGAACATACTGTCAAACTCGAGACACCAAAAAACTCAACCCACCTCAGCCCTCCAAAGACACCAGCCAGTTAGTACCTAAAGCAACACAGGAAGAGGTGTGGCTAGAAGCACTCTCAATCTCTGTTCCTCAAAGTGACTGTGTTTGGTTACAGGCAAGTTAGCAGTTGGGATCAAGGGTTAAATTCCTAAATCGGGGTTTCTGTCAACTCAGAGCACCAGTGCAAGCTGGGAAACGAGGCCACAGATGCACAGCGACACTTAGAATAGAAAACAATTCAACTCTCCACTCATCACAGGACAATTAAAGGAGGGAAACTTTAGGAAATCTTAAACCATATGGAATTGCCAAAGATGCTGAACCAGATTGCACAAGGCTGTGTATTGCAAGGTATGCTTTGTGTATTCTTTATCATTTTATATCTTATGTTATACATATGGTCCCACACTTTCGAATCATGCAATATAAGCCACAAAGAGGTTTAAAAGAAACTGCTTGACAAAACATTTATAAGATTAAATTCCCTTAAGGGATCTTTTGGGTCTGGATTTCTACAGGCATTTCCATTTTTCCAAAATGCTCTAGACTTAAATAATGCCTGGGAAATATCCCTTTTCCAGGTGCACAGTTGAAACACAAGACATAGACTTGTTGGCCCAGTGATAGAGCAAAAGGTTCCACAGACCAAAGAAAAATAGGAAAGGAATACATTCAAAACACTTGAGAAGGCCTTTGCTGGCCAAAAAAAAAACCTATTTCAGAGAGGGGACATTAGGCAGGAAAGAGGCCATGGCCAGGAGAAGCAAGAGGAGGCTAACCACACAGCTGTTTCCCTCCTCCTGCCCCCCTCCCAGTGCTTTGTCCTTCAAGCTGACTCTGGCTCTGTCTACTTTTAGATAGGTTCCTGCTCTTTGTAGATTTAAACAAATCTTTGTTATTGCTTATTACGGCTTTTGGCTTGTTTGCTTTGCAAAATGGCCTGTTAGTTATCCCCACATTTCTGTCTTCATATTTACCATGCCCATTAATAATAATCCTTTCATAAGCTGAGATCTTCCTTTCCGTACAGAGACACATTCAGATTTTCCAGAATTTTTGCCTTTACCTATTAACCTATTACTTTGCTATCCTTACTCTTTGAGTTGCTCTCGTTTTTTTTTCTTCTTTTTTTTTCTTTTTTTTTTTTTTTCCCCTCCTAGGGGTAGTCCATTTATTACTCATTTTATTTGGGGGGGGATTGGGGGTGTTTAAAAGTTAAGCCCCCATGCTGAGCTTTTCGCCATACACTGTCTTTTCCTCACCTTTTTTCACCTTAAGCATCTCTGTTCTTTACTAGCTTCCTCATTTTTAAGCCTCCAATTTAGTGCACAATTTAGCATCAGTGATCTGGCTCAGTTAACAATCATCCTGCTGAGGACATTTTCTATTAACTATTACTTAAAGCCACATCTGCATTAGTGCTCCACTCTCTTTGCGTTCGCTGCTCGCGATAGGCATAGAGAGCTCCATGACACCCTGGACTCTCTTTTTGTCAGCCAAGCATGTCTACTGCTCATGGTTGGCGGACAACGGTGACAGCAGCACACTATCACCACTTTGAACACCATATTCAGCCCTGAGTTTTAAAACGGCGTTACTGGGAGCCCTGCCCACGGAATACCCCAGTGTGGTGCGCAAAGAGTAAGCAAGGAGTTTTACACCACTGTGGAATTGGAGGCTCCTAGTACAGAGGAACTTAGGGCCTAATGAAGCCGATGTCTGTATGGTATAAGGGTTTGGTGGGTGCGCTGAAGATAGCTGTGTTCCTTTAGGTTTTTTTCAGGTTTCATGGTACACGTGTGTGTTCTGGTTCCAGCTCGCCTTTCCACTCTCGCTTCATCTCACATTAAATATACTAACGAACTCGTTAAGAAAACAAGAATCTGATTCTAATTTGTTTAAGCTCCTAAGGGCTAACACATTAAGACAGGATAGAAGCGTTGAAGTTGGCGTCGAAAGGAGAGCTTTCTGACACCACCTCTCTTATGAGAGGCACATACAATCACTTCAAGAGAACAGCAGGAAAGAAAAGAACATCACAAAAAAAGTTTGCAGGAGGAGCTTTCTGTTAGCTGATTCTTATCTGGAAGGGCTTAGTACACAGGCTAGATGCCATTTGTCAACCAAATAGAGTAAGTGCGCCTTCGACCAGAAAACCGTGCATTAATATTTGGTGTCTTTCCAGAGAAAATGTTGTGAGCTCTCTCCTCCTACCACCACACCACCTTGAATTCATGTGCTGATGCTAATTTATCCAAAGGACTTTGTGTAGTCATCTGTATTCTGATGCTGTCGTTTAGCCGGCCACTCGCTTTTACTTTAGTTGAGCGCAATTTTTCCACTCCCAGCTCATCAACAGTGCCTGCTGATTAAGATGCACATTGGCATCTTGTCTTAAACAAGACTATGCGTCTAGGTATCCCTAGATTGTGTGTTTGTGATAGTAAAGCCCATTTCTCAATTTTATTTGTCCCGTCGTTATCTCTTACTTTTGCCTTTCAAATGTGGAGGCATAAGTCACCTGTAGCACAACAAAATAAGCACAAAAAAAGTTAGAACCAAAGCAAAACATTATCGTTCTGCTTCATGTGCACCTAGTAAAGTTGGGGTTACTATCTATTTTGGTTATGCAAGGCCTAAGGTGAACGCAGCTCGAAAGTCAGAGCTCATGGCATTCTATCCAATCACAAGCAGACTAGGCAAAACACAAATTGGCGCTCTTTGCAGTCTTTCCCTTTTCTTAGTATAGGAGAGTCATTACCAAAGCAGTATTGGCTTGCGACGACTTAGAGATTTGGGAGTTATAGCCAGCTCAGCATATTAGGTAACAGCGAAATTTCAACAAATCACGCTAGGACTTTCTGCAGCAATAATGAGTGAACTGTGAAACTACCCCAAAGGGAAAACACACATAAGAAACAGAGTGAGACACACAGAAAACTCGAGTGATCTCAAGGAGAGTATCGAGAACCTGCACATACGATCTCTTGTAATTGGACAAAACTAATTCTACCGCAGTAAGGCATAGGAATTAACCCAGACTGCGCGGAAATAGTGTTTATAGACTCACAGTAGAACATTCAAAAGTTTGATCCATTTTGAAATTATGATAAAGGGACAAAACGCAAAAGCTGTAAGGATTATTAGATGCGAGCACACTTTCTTCTCGGCTCTCAGTAGGCAAAAGAAGAGCTCTCAAGATTACACAAAGATGACCTCTATATGCAGGAGAGAGGAAAGAGCGAGGCCAACACTCTACAGCAAACATGCATTGATCTTGTTTTTTTTCTGAATCCATAAACTGGGTGAGGAGCGTGCGGAGTCTTGCGAAAAGTCGATGTGTGGTATAAGCATATTTTTCAGCTCCTGTTGGGGATCTGGAGCATATGCGAGATGAACTGTGGGATTGGCTACTTGTGAAGCCCTAAAGCTTGGTGGTGCCCTAAGCTTGCTTCCCCAGTTCTGGCAAGACAATGGCACAGCGGGGTTCGACAGCCTCGATCCATATGTCCAGCAGCAACTCGCGAGTAATGGGCAGTCATCTCCCACTCTCCTAGTTACCACCTGCTATCAGATCTGCCCCCCTATCTCAGCTCGCCAGCGATCAAAAAGGTGATACCTTCAGACTTTATCTGCTGCCAATCGCCCTACACTGACCACATCCCCCTTTGCTTCCTTCGGCACGCTATTGCATTTCCAACGGCATGTTGATGAGTGTTTAAGCTTCTGTAAGATGGGGAAAAAGGTAAATATTCAAGAAGTCTTGTGCTGTGCAATATCCATTCCCTGCTCAAAATATTCAACGGGAAACTAGAAATGGTAAGCACTGCCACTATCCCGAATAATCTCCCTTAAAAAGACAATCTGCATCCAGTTGGCTTATATTGATGCCTTCTGGAATGCACATCAATACGATAGCGACTAGAATTATTTCCAAACCCTATCCAAAATGGTCCATAATGCAATTTTTTTACCCTCATAGTAGACTTCAAA
Source organism: Acrocephalus arundinaceus (assembly GCA_021534815.1). NCBI lineage: Eukaryota > Metazoa > Chordata > Aves > Passeriformes > Sylviidae > Acrocephalus > Acrocephalus arundinaceus. Next base: position 768,888 of record JAJEOU010000003.1, on the reverse strand, counting down.
ATTTTCGAATCATCTGTCGCCCTCGTGTGCTACAAGCAGCCAGCGAAGGACAGAGAGCGCATGTGTCTCATCATCCCTCGCATGCCTGCAGAGATATAAATGAGCTTTTTTAAAAGCTCATTTTGGACAGTATAGGAAGAAGACATTTCCGTTATTCCATTAAAGACAACAGGTGTAGCGCTCTTGGGAGTACATAGACAAGACGTTGAGGCGGTCAAAGGTGATAATCTATCTGAAGAGAAGACACCAAGACGCTGCAACATTTTGGGAGCAAAAAAATCAGCTGAGTTAAGCTGCAGCAAAAGTTGGCTGAGGATCGCTTTACTACTCCAATTATGAAGGAGTGAGCGCATAGGAAAAATTTTCTTCTGAGATCTACTCATTTCCTTGTTCTCCCTCGTCCTACACTCATGTTGTGAAGTGTCTCATCTATATATAAAAATCTCCCATTTTTACTTCTATGCAGCTCCCGCGAATGACCTACATTTCACTCTGATAGGCCACATGTTTGCGGCACCCCAAACTATGCTCTTCTCATTCTGTCGGCATCGAGGCGTCCTACACATGACCTAGTGCTGTATCTTCAGATAGAGCAGCTTGCTTCTGGGGAGGTGTCACCTCAGCTACTCTCTGGCCAGGGCGAGTGCTGTCCTTCGACGTTCTGTGTGGTTAAAAGGCACATTATCTTCCTATGTTGTTTACCTCGTCAAAAGGCTAGCAAGGTACCCATGTGAAAAGTGATGGTGTTCAGCACACATACTTTTCTCTCCAGTGTATGCATTCCTCGAATAGTTCGAATTCTTTCGTGATGTTTTAAACATTGGTTTCCCAGGGTGCGAGTGAATTTTTTCAGTGTAAACACTTACTTTAATTTCTGGGTATTCCTCCGTGCCACAATACCAATCATCCATCACGAGTCTCAACAGGTATGGAACCTGGAAACATGTCGCGTTGTGGTTTCTAGTAGATGTTTGAATAAATAAGACGACGGGGATACCCAAGTCTTATGTGCACCCATTAGGTATGTTCACAAAGTGACGTATTGTAGTTATGTGCACTCGCCCAGTATCTAAGGTGGCAAGAAAGTGCAAACTCCGTAATGCAGTTAAAAAGCAAAACCTGTCATGATTGTTTGGCTGAAAGTGTGAAGGCTCTTTGCGTTTATGTAGGCGTACGAAATACCCGAGCACCTTCTCGTTCGGCACCTTGTTTGTAGAAGTCTGAGGATGCAGGTTCTCTTCTCTATTGTCTCATCTCCTCCTGTGTCTTAATTTTGATCCTGTGTTCCTGAGGCTCAAATTTAACGTATTAGGAAAAACAAGCAGAATCATAAACCTTCGTCTAATTTACTTATGACATTTCCACGTGTTGGTGACTGAGCCGTCTTCTAATAGCTCTCATGTGTTGGCAAAAGAGTTAGCAAGATTGTTGTGCTCTCGTGCTGACTCAGAGAGTGGGACCTAGAGTAAGCACTTCATTTTAGGGCTAGTTTAATGGAGCTCTAGGTACCTATAGTAACACTCTCAAACATCTCCAAACATAGACAGCGTTCATACATCATGCAAATATCCTCTGCTGTTAGAATTCGCCATCGTCTATGATGCTCTACGTTTGTGTATTCCCCTTTGGTCTACCGGGTTTGATTGAACAAGGTGGGCTGAACGTTTCACACCCTCGCTTGGCAACTAAAAACTTGGTGGCTACTACCAGCACAGCTCCCCATAACACAGACTCCTCGGTTTGAATTGAAGACAGAAAACGCGAATTCCAGGGGGCGAGGGAGAGAAACGCCCCCAATGTGTCTCCTGAAACGACTTGAGGTCCCTGGGGGTGTCCCAGCAACAATGGCACAGTGCAAACATTTGGCTGCGTATTGTCTACGAGATTAATAATGAGTTGCTTTCACATGGACACATATCACCACAGGGAACAAAGCTACAAGCGCTTAAAATTCTCTCAGCCACAGCGTAATTCCATCGGAACACTGCAAAACTGTTACTGGCATTATTTGTCTTCATTAAAATAGATGAGAAACTTAGAATCAAGCCATTGTGCAGAGTCAAGTTAACTTACTGATATTTGGGCTAAAATGTGGCACGTAAAATTCCAGACAGAACAGAGTATTTTGAGCAGTGAGGACATATTCCTGCAATTGAAAGGGCAGACATTTCAGAATCTGTGGAATAGAAATATAGTTTTCAGGTTATTGCTTCTGTCCCACTATTATCTATAAACAGCCTATGGTTTGCAGCTCCAGCTGGAACGGGACATGAAACAGAAGTGACCAACTGGTGTTGAGAGCTTGCGCAAACAACGGTGTGCATACCACCAGTAATGAGAAGTTAGTTTTAGCATTAAATTTCTCTGCTGACATTAACCATAACCTAATAATCTTATTTTTAAATGTTTCTTTCTACACTGATGCATTGCGTGCGGCTTGTGCTAACAAGGTACCTCTTGAAAGATTTTTGCATTGTACTTTGCCCTTGTGCTTCTCATCGAGTGAATTGAGAGAAGTACACAGCTATTCTGCGGAGAGTTACTTTCTCCAACACATGACTGAGTGGGCTCTGTTGGTCAGCTTCTCTTAATGAGAGACAAGCACTAGAGGATTAAACTCGATTACAGCATCGACGAAGAGAACCACGGCGCCTGAATGCGATGTTCATAGCCAGGATGGTTGTGGCCGAACTAACATCTCTTCATCGCAGACAATTCATAATTGCTGTACTCCTTTTTAGTACATTTGCTTCGAACAAATTTTAGTGGACTTGAACCACTGAAAGTTGCACTCCTCTTTTTTTCTACAAGAGCCAAACAGTGCAGAAAGAGTCAAAGTTCTTCTTTGGGACTGCTACTTCGTGTTTCAGCAAATCCAATTAGGGAGGTTGCAAAAGTTCTCTCCACAATTGGAAATTTTGATGGTTGTTGCAGTATGTGAAAGTCTCAGTGCCATCCATATGCCAGTGTGGTTCAACGCTTAATGCAGTAAGTGCTTCCTACAGCGCTAGAATTCACAGGCAGGGTACTGTACAGTCTAGATTTTATCACTTGTGAGTTTGCTGAGCATTATTTGTATCTGTTAGACAGTCATGGCTAGGAGGAAATTAAGGGAGAAAAGGTCCATCACCCATCAAGAGTATCTTCGGCTCAATACCACACGTTGACATGTTATTTTTTTGTGAGCCATCATACATCAAAGTGTCAGCTACGGAGGAAGAAAATAATCAAAAACAAAATGAGCATGTATACAGCAAAGTTATTTATAGCTGTTGCTTTTGCGGTCCATCTGGCAGTATACCTATGTGAATGAAGCCATGACAGGAGGATAAGGAAAACTGTTTGGCTTCCTGCCAGGTAATGGTGAGTATTTCTCGCTCCACATATCCTCTGTCACATAGAACTACTCTCACCAAAAGCAGCATAGCTTCAGATAAGCCAAAATACAGGTACTGTTGAAAAGCCACCAGGGGTAGGCAAATGCCTCCATACCAATTGCCCAGCATTGGCAGTTCATCAGTGACTAGAAGAAAGAACACTAGTTAGGTTTTGAACCTACCTTTGGGGTAAGACTATACGTGATGCAAACTGGACAAAAGTTAGCTACTTGTGCAGTCAGGCGAAGTGAGTGACTCCTGGAGCTCCTAACCCTTGTAATTTTCCACTCCTCAGCTCGTCTTTACCCCTTGTACAACATAGCTTGTATTCTTCTGCCTGTCTAACATAGAGGTGAAGTGCTATTTAAAGCCTCCTTGCGAGACAACTAATGTACCTTCTGCGAAGCTGGAGCCACCCCTAACCACGGAACAAAGCATGAATGAGCGACATTGTAGATGCCAGGTCGCAGGTGCACTGCATTAAATGGAACAACTACTGGCATCTAACAAAGACAAGTATACTGAACAAAAAAAAATCCACACTTAGGCTTACTTATGATTCCTTGAAAGGAACTAGACCAAATGTGGACCATAGACTAAGAAGGAAAATCCAAATGAGCTTTGGAAATAAAAAAGCTGTATGCTGCATTTTTCAGTTTTACTGACAAACTCTGAAATTAATAGCTGTTTTAAGTGTTAATATGCTGGATAAAAAGAAATATTGCAATATCTGAGGGATATCTTGAAATAGAGCACATATAAATGCGAAACTTGGCGTACTATCCATTTTTAATAAACCAGCACCCACTCATTACAGCCCATTCTCGATATACTGAGGCCGTTACGGAGTACACAGAGCCCTCATATTCTTCGCTCCCCTTCTGTGCACATTAGTTCTCCATTTCTTCCTCCTCAATCACTTCCATTCAGCCTTCCCAGTTGTCATAACACATGTTGGCTCTCTGGGTGTAATCTCTTTCGTGCATCTTTCTGCGCGCGTATTTATATGCTTCACGTCCAGGCACTCTCGTCAAACTCCAAGACTCTTTCCTGCCCATGGGATTCCTTACTGGGTCTCTTTCCTGGCTACTCTACTTATATTTTTCTAATTCCACCCCCATTTTCCTTTACTACAAAATTTATACTCTCCTTCCAATCAACAAGCATCATAATCTACCTAACCCAAGTATGACAAAGGAATGGTTCCCACTAAGCCCAAGGGTAGTAAAATGTCTCACAAGAGTGTGCCCCATATATGTGTAAAAATAACGAGCGGTGATCGGAAGCGTGAGATAAGGGAACCTCCTTGTGCCATGGCACTAAAAATAACAAAAAGGAAAACAGATTTAATACACACTTTTAACACTCTCAGTGATTTACAGCCCCCAGATGTGGAAAAACACAGGCTCATTGTATTGGGAAGGAATTGCATCGAGCGAATAGAGATACGTAGGGAAGATCTTAACATGTGTTCTAGTTCAATAAATACAACATCGGATCCTAGGTATATATGGTAAGAGGCTTGTTGTGCATAGACTATCCGCGTACACTGAATCTCAATACTGTGCTAAATTGTGATGCATCTATCAACAGCATAGCACCAGCGTGGTCCAAATGTTTTAATATATATACATTGCCTTCCCATCTATTCTGCCAGACATACTTAGTTCATTTTGTCAAAATTACTATAGTTTTATTGGAATAAAACAAGCACGTTATGGAGCCTTTACATTGAGAAGTTGCACTTTGAAAGACAGACACAGGCGCTTGGGACGGGCAGTGGCCTTAACGGGAGACATCCTCCACAAGAGGGAGAGTCTGCACGCCCACACTCGGGTTTTTTTTTCTTCTCTCTGCACCATGATCACAGAAATCCAAAGGCTTCCACTCTACCTGTGGGACTCCTCCTCTGTAACAGGAATGATGGTCCACCCCAAAAACATCCACCACATCTTCACGGCGCTGCTTGGTGCTAGGGTCTCACCTGACCATTTCAAGCAACCACGATTGCAAAGTCCCCAGATATAGAATCAGGCGGCGACAAGCAGCGTACCACTATCACCAGATCCAGATGGAAAGTGCCTTCCACACTCCCCATTATGCTCTCACAGAGAACTCGCCTTGCGGTACTCAAACTCAGAGAGAAAAGCTAAGAATCTTGCACAGACAGAAATCGTTGCTTCTACATAATTCACCTGCTGCGCTTCTATAGAGGGGAAAAATACACCCCCTAGATACTAAGAATCGCAAACCCTCGATATGCTTTATTCACACCTACCCTAGGTGCAAAGCAAAGACAAGCAGATGGGAGATATGAGGGCGAATAATCAGTTCCAGGCCCAGCCCCATTTCGGCATAGCAAACAACGTTCCCGTCGCCCCATGGTATGTCATAAAAAGCTCAGTAATCACTCGGCCAGAAGGGTCCTCCTCTCAGCCTATCCCTGCTGATCTGCCCTCTGGAGCTATTCCATTCCCCCTTCATTCTTCTGAGTAACCCTAGGTATGACGACTTTCAGTATTTTGCGGAGTTTTTTTCATCAGATGTCTTAACTGCTACTTCATTTGGAATTCTGAATTTCCATGCTGCTTCACACTGAGGCCCAGCCACATAACTAAATCATTTCCCTCCCAGTGTCTTTCTAATTGTATGATTCCAGTTTCATAGAAGGACACTATTGTCATTAAGTCTCTTCGATGGTTAGGTAATTTCAGAAAATCCCATCTCACATTTCTCCCTTTAAAAACTTCACCTGTGTTTTCCCCTGTCTATTCACACAGTCATAGACTCTGTTAGGAGCCCCCAAACACTATAAATTAGGGTGGGTTTACTGGGATGACTGAGATCTTCTCAAGTTTATTTTTATGAAATGGATTATTCTCAGCTGCGGACCTATATGTTGACCTCATTGATTTCTTTCCCCCCACAAGGCTACTAATTGCAGCACTGGAATGTTATCATATTGACTGGACACAATCAAAAAGCTCCTGAACTGTGCCTTATAACCAATTTGTGCTGTTAGTCTTTATTAGGCTGAGGCTCCCCTGATGCATGTGACAAAAGTTTCTTCCATGTTGGTGGAACAAAAGGAGGAAAATTTCAGAATATTCAGCCAATCATAGAATTTGAAGAAAGAATTTTATTAACGTAAATACCAACCAAAGCAGAAAATTTCATGGATTCTTTTAAGGAGAAGAAAGGCTATATAACCTTTCATATGGTTAAAAAAAGCAGAAACAAATTATTAAGTTTCTGCTTCTCCAAAGGAATTACTAGCTGACTTACCTTTCCTTCTTTAGGACTAATGCTGTTGACAAAATTTGTCATCTTTAAAACCTAATCTATTTAGTGCTTTGCAAAATGACACTCCGTTAAGAAATAAATTAATCATTCATCTATTAATGCGTCACAAAAAGCCAGTGAGGTTTTCTTCTTTCTGCTTCCTTTCCTAATCCTTTGATCTACCTATAGCCTGTGGTCAAGTAATGCACATTAGTCAATTAATAAGCTGTTAAATGGACAACAGTTCCAGAGGCAATTAATTACTGTTGGTAAAATAAGGAAATGAGTTTATTCATGTCAGTAACGTAATTCACTCCTTTCCTTGGAAACAAAATCAACTTTGAATGGATGGCTTATTTAGGAAAAAAAAACCAATTTCTTCCTAACAAATGCAAACTACTGAGTCCATTTTTTGGAAAAAAAAAATGTAAATGCGCTTGTGTAAATCTTCTTTGCCCTTTTGCTCCTAGTTCCAGGCCAAGTTTATTTTAAAACTAGGTTACTATTTTCTTGCCAAATGAAATATACTAAAAGCGTAGTGTGAGCAAAAAAGAAGAAAAAAACCCCCATGTGCAACCCAGAATGTTCTTCCCTCAATTTCAGCCACTCTGTATGTTTATATCGTGGTAAAGTGTATTAAAGTCAATGAACTTTAAACCATCCACTGAAATACAATTAATTGTTGTAGTTAAAGCAGGACTTATGTTTGCTGTGAAGCAGAGGGTTTGACCAAGAGATAGCTGGTGGCAATTGCTGGCATTTAGTTTTCTTCTCTGAAGTATAAAGACATAATTAATATGGTTAATAATTGTCTTAGCAGAACAATTTAATAATCCTACATTTTACTAAAACTTCCTGATAATAAAAGCGACATTTCAAAACATGTTAGTAGGTGCTTGGTCTCAAGAGACAAGCAGCATGGATTACAACATCGTCTGGAGGGAAGAAGAGCGAAGCATCTATTTAGGAAAAATCTCTTCGTTAATGCTGGTGCTTCATACCAGAAGGAATTCAACAGTACCCTATTGGCCTCCACCTCCTTCATGAGGCTCCTCGTGGACCATTTCTAGAGCGGGAGTTGACTCCACAACAACTCTATTGATTGAGAGACAGATTCTCCGGAGGAAGTGTGTATCTCACTTTGTGGGACTTTTTTTACAGAGAAGAAAGCAGTTTCTAATGCGAAAAGCTCTGTGAAGCAAACGTTAAACTAGCACCCTCTTTCCATGTATCCTATGCATTGCGCAGATGAATGTGTGGGGACTCTGCCTGAAGGCAAGAGTCGCTATTACAGCCTCGTATAGAATGAGGCTGAGGGCCTAGAGAGGGAAAAGGGGAGGAAAATCTTCTGGAAAGCGATCATTTGAATTTGGGTCTTGTACTTTTTCTCCTATCCACAAGCCTATCTAACACCTTCTGCTTCCCGTGTCTGGCACTTGGTGCTTGACTGAGGCGCTCCGTGGGCAACCAAAATAGAAGAGCCATAGTTTTCTCCTCTGCTCAGCCACTCTTCTCCTTCAGTACCGATATTGGTTGGGTGTTTATCTGGCCATTAGTTAGATCAATCGCAAAGAATCTTCCACCAAATCAAACAACAAATAAAGAAAAAGTGGACCATTTCAGGGGCACCTTTGCTTGCGAAAAAATCTTCCACAAAATAATTCCACTTTGGTTGAACAAAGTAGGTGTTACCCAGCTTCTTAAAACCACTTCTATTAAGGAGATCCTATATTGACGAATCAAGAGCATGGCGAGGCAGGTATACGTTTACAGAAATCACAAGTCAAATCTTGCGAGAGAAAAAAGATAGCGCCAGTTGTATATCAATGGTCAAGAATTGAGCTAGTCCAAAGCTTCTCAAAACAAAACAGTTTTTCCACTGAAAATCACCTGTGCAAAGAGAGATGGCTTTAAACTCAACTAAAATCAAAGCTCTAAAGAAACATGAACAGCAAACAGGCAGAATTACCGAGTCTTACCAACCCCACTATCTCATGCCTGGACAATCTTTGCATAGCACATTTACAATTTATTTATTTTTCTTTTTTTCATGTTTTTCAGAGATCTCCACGAAGGACCCTCAGTCGGGGATCCCAGAGAGCCTTACTGCATTCATCCTTTATAGGCCAGTGTGTAGTTGCGAATTAAAACACCCTCCTGTGATTCGGCCTGCAACAGCCCCATCAACACAATCTATTTAGGAAAATAGCATTAGCTAAACACAGTCCCCACTCTAAACCCTCCATCCTGCCCCCCATATACAGGCCAAGTAGCGTTTCCTCGTTGTATAATAATATGTACGAGTCCTTTAATAGTGAAATTGAAATTTGCACTCCCCAAATGGCAGGAACACGAGAACTGCAACCAGCACTCAAGCTCGAGACTGCAACATCATGGCTTGTGCCAAGAGCAATCAGCACAGAAACTTTCCCAAAGCAGTCAATGATGGAGATCCATCCCTCCTCTCTGGTGTGGTCCCCTCTACTTCTACAAGCACACTTCTTACAGGCTGAAAAGCCTCTGCAAACCATGCAAGCCGTCTTGTGCCTCTGCCTCTCGCCAGCTCAACGAGGGCGGGGATAACAGAGGGGTCAGACACATCTATATCACCTGGCTAGGTGCCCAGTTGCACACCGATTCCCAAACGGAAAGCAGGCCTAAGTTGTGTCAGGGGAGTTAGGTTGGATATCAGGAAAAGGTTCCTTCCCCTACATGGTTGGCTGGCCACTGGATAACAAAGCTCTCAGGAGTAGTGGTCGTGCCCGGCACCAGCCGGCCAACGAGCTCGGGAAATGTTTTAGACAACTCTCTAAGGGGACACGTTGTCGACTTCTTGAGGTGTCCTGTGCAGGGCGCGGATTTCGACCTACAGAGTGTTCGCTTGTGGGATCCACTTCCGCCACCGCTCAGCATATCCTCAGCTGATCTCCTCGTCGAAGAGGTGCCACCAACATCTCTGAACATTTCAGAGCAGCCAGCACCTCCGGCGCAGCCGAGAAGATAATCTCGTACACTTTACCTCACATAAAAACACTGGAGACTATTCATTGGTCCATTATCAGACTCTAGGCTTATCTTTTCTCTATGCCTCTCTCATAATTTATGCGCGAGCAACCACTTATGTTAGCACTACCTAATGAACAGCACCCCTTGTCCTGGTAACTCTGATGGAACTGCTCCATTGCAGTTAGCAAATCCATGTCTCACTGAAAGACTCAAGAAATTTTGTTTTCTGCTTTCTGATACTTATTTTGTCATACTCTTATACTGTATACTATCCTTGATGCTGCGCAAACTTCCACTGCCACTTTTTAAAATGAAAATGTAATACACAGAAAAATTATGCCACCTCTAATAAATATAAAAATTTAAGTGCACAGAAAAGATTAAAACACATACCAGTAATTACTGTTCATATATGAATAGATGATAAATTGTAGTTCTGCTGCAGATAAATTCTAAGAAACCTTTAAAAATAGATATTATAATTTGTGTGAGGGCTGATTTCTAAAGACTCACCAAGAACGAGGAGATTCATCCTTAGAATAAAACCCTATGGTTGTCTGCAGGTATGAGAGTGCAAAACAGCTTAATTAATTTAGAAGCATTTCTGTGGTACAAAATTAACGTCACTAGTAAAGATTCCACACTTTCTCTCTGCAGTGTTCCTGATAGTTCATTCCTTCATGTTAACAATGCGGCTTGCTTGCTCCCTAAATACAAGATAAAAAAAGACAGGAATCCCGAGGACAAGAGTTACTGGTTTCTGTTCCTGACTCTGTGGACATGAATAGTTCTAGTTTAGATGCAGCCGAGTGAAGTAAATAAATTTGATATTATAGGATTTCACCAACTAACGAGAGGTGCATAATAAGAAGTCAGCTTGAGAAGATATCCTTGTTGTGCAAGTGCAGTGACTACCTTGATGCAAGCAGTTCCATCCCTCTTGCTGCTTTCTAAGACAGAAAAAAGAAGGTGTTCTTCATAGAGTTTAGCGTGCCACATTATTCTAATAAACCAGCTTGCTACAGTTATTGTCCAGAGAATATTCCAGCTAGCTACCACACGAGAGAGAAGTCTACTCCCCTGCCTGTCAGAGGGGCACACGCCAGGAGTACTTCGAAAACTACTCCACCCAACACCCTAACAAAGGTCCTGAGCACAGTCATTCTCCCAGGGCAGGCACAAGCAGGAGGAGTTTGCATGGTCTGTTGAGCTGACCCGGCCCACTAGAATTCATCAACTAGAGCATCAATGCCTTACAACTATCGCCAAGAGGGTACATGGCAGGAGCCCGTACCCCCCACCATCATACATACTTGGGTGGTCACCACAGGTCAACCATTATAGTCAAAATACTTGGTTTGTTTCCCTTCCAGTCATACAGATCCACTGTTGGCTATCAATAGGACAGAGCAAAGAGAACATACACTATTTCAAATGTTTCCTATGACAAAGGATACTAACATGCACCCATTCATGCAAACCCTATTCTGCAGTATTGGTGGCACTAAGATCTCATCAAAACAAAGCCTTTACCTCTACTTTTACAGCCACTATTCCGCGATCCTCTAGGGTCGTCAACGGAGCAGAGGAAAGAAGGAAATCGACATCTCTCGCGTCTACCCAATCCCCGTCACCCCACGCTCGACACCAGTGTGTAAGCTTCAGCGTGTCTAAGATGCAATTAACTGGTGGGACCACTCTTAATACATTGCCTCATTAATACCCAACAACTCGCACAGATTTGGAGCCCTACTTATGAGCATACGCTTTGCCAGAACCAGAACCTTCACATCCATCTCTCTACTCATACAGCATGCGGACATAGACTTCCCAAGGAGAAAACTCCACCACTTCCTGGTACACTCTGAACAGGTTATTTGCTGTAGTGAGCCCTGCCTTTTCTGGTGGCTCCCGCACAGAAGTCCTCGATCCAACTCGTCCCTAGGCGCAAACCTCACACTCAGGCCTTTGGGGCACTAAGCGAACCCTCGCCACCCTCAGCAGTGGGCATTGCAGCAGCACACAGGATTCCCATCCCCGATTGGGGTGGAGAGCTTCCACCAGAGAGAGTCTGGCCGATTGGCAGAGACGACCACAGCGGAGAAAGATAGGGCAACTCTGTGGTGAGGCGCCACAGCGCAGCCTTTATTTTTAAGTGGTAGCTCATTCGCACACGAGAGTCGCGTCGACCACACAGCAATGCGAGCACCCAGATCTCTTTGGCGGGCGCCTCTTTTAAGCAGGGATTGCAGTCAAGTGAAGGACCACAGACAGGGGGTGCGCAATGCGATGGCCGGGAGAACAGCCAGGTCATCACGCCCATGTGCACATGGCCCAAGCCTGTGGTTTAGAAGGATGAGGAGAAAAGGCGCGATAGGGCACAGGGGAACCCCTCGAGCTGATCCTATCAGGGGCCTATCCTCCCAGAAACCGTTCTGGAACCGGCGCGCGAGCAGGCCTCCGCTGAGGTGGCATGACCAGGCACTACGGTCGAGTCAGCCCCCAGAGCGAATATTTGCAACATTGAGACTGTATCGGTTAAACCAGAAACTCAATAAACAACTTCAAGGAATAAATAGACGCAACAACCTCGATTGGGGGATAACAAGGCCCACATGGGGGCGATCTAACATGGAATCAGTTGAATCAAACAACATGAAGAAATACTAATATAACGAGTGAAAAGAAATGCCAGCCCACTACATTTGTCACCCCTCTTTAACTCTTCCATAAAGAAGCAAGAGGCTTTCTTTAAGGTATGGCTTTTCACTGAGTAATGAGCCATGCGATGATACCCTTCAGATCGATAAAAGAACGCGTTTTCAACACAACACTGTAGCATAGTTACATCTTCTATTACTTAAGCAAGCTACCTTTCAGTTGCATAGCAGTTGTCCTCTGTGTTTCCTTGGCACAGTTGTCACTCCCACTATATTTACAGGGCAAAAATGTAATTTAGTTTGCAGAAGCAATAGTAAAGAGCGACAGCAACATTGGGGTAATAACAGGAAAACTATCAAGCTCAGCCTCTCCAGTTTCTGCCACAATGCAGTTGTGCGTTACTCTACACCTTTAAACTGAGCTTAGTAATAAATAAAACACATCCAAAAGGGATCCACTAAGGCATAGTAAGCATCTAGAGGACAGAACTGCGGAAAACCCAGGACACCCTCACTGTGCGACTCTCGACCCTTGGTATCTGGAGACCGCTGGCAAAGCAAGTCCAAGTAGATAGAGGCCAACCAAGAGTGGTGCACATCACATCACGATGGCAATATTAGGTATTAATATCGATCCAGGTGATAGATCCTCCGAGAGTGGAGAGATTTTGGTGGATTCTTCAAAGTCAGGGGTTCTACACAGAAGCACAAGGCACTGGCCTGGGGCATGCGTCTGCTGTCCCTTCTTGCTTCTTCTGCTCACCCCAATCTGTCGCGCTCTCTCAGGATAGGCTGGCGCTAGCACTTTTGGATGGGTTGTAAGCATAGAAGTGTGCGCACTGTTTCTATCATAGAGGTCAATAGATATTGAGCCCCTTTACCCTGTGAAGACAGTGGGAAGACATAAGTACAAGCAATACAGTATTTAAGATTCCACCCTTAGTGTCAGTTGGTGGGAGGATTCGGCCACAACCAGGTGAAGCGAGCCAACCGCAAAAAAGCGGAGGTGAGCGAAACCAATACCTGGAGTGTACACAGTCAATAAGAAAATCAATTGAAAGACAAACTTTTAATGAACCGTTAACCGATTGCATCCCGACTCTCTTCTTGGCACTGGGGCTTGAGGACGAAAAGACTTTTCCTAACAAAACATTCTCGGGGGGGCCATCAGCCCAAAAAACAAGAACCGAGAAGAAACAAGGAAATGTTATATGGAACTACCACAGGAAGTAATAGTGATGTCAGAGAGGGAGCCTCATATATGATACAACGAGGCACTGCTCCACTCCTGCTACCTCTCTCCCTTACCCCTCTCACAAAAATGCCTCTCTGCCAATAGTACAGGGAACAATCAGTCCCCAGGCTTGACATAACCCCTGACGCGGTCCATGGCACACTACGCAATGTCTCTACCCACTACATGCTTTTCAGGTAAAGGCCACAGCGATTTTGCATCGGACATCGACAGACCTTAGTGCGCAACTTGGCCGATACTACTCCCCAAGAAGAGGACCCAAATGAGTCGAGAGACCAGCATACTACTATGTAGGAAAGTCTATGCCTCTGGATCATCACACCTATTCCTTTGTAAAGACCATCGCAGATGTTCTGAGCACAGCAACTAGCCCTGTGGAAGATCATGAGGCTAAGGATAGAAAAGACGCTCCCTCCTTTGGATGTCACTGTCACAGTGTGCCATATCGTCGATATTTGCTTGTTATCACAATACGTCATAAAGAGTAAGTGAATCATACATCCAAAATTTAACCCTCTTCTACCACTATTCACAGCCAGCGATTTAAAAAAAAGCTCTATCAGGGCATTTTATAATCAAAGTATGTCTTTCTTAGGACTTGCAGAAGGAATGAATCCAGGGAGTTACTGTCCATTCATCCTTTGACCTTTTCTCATCTTCCAGAGCCCTCTGGCACACCTACCTTATTCCGTATGCATTAGCCTATTTAAAGGGAGCAGACTTCAGAAGTGATTTTCCAAGGAGTCACATTCAATCCCCCCCACTTGTAATAGAGGATTTACAGTTTAGTTATCTACTGTGGAATAATTAGTCTCCTAAAAAAATTGCTTTTTTTTTTTGGGGGTGTCGTAATTATGTTTTTACTGAGCATGCGGTATCGCTTTTGCTGACAGCGTCGTTCCTTCCTAATACATCTATACAACATTTTTAATCCATCGATGTAGTACCTACCTTTTGACAAACGTCCTCCTGCACCTACTAACTAAACCTCTCCTCGAAGGACGGTCTTACCTCTATGAATAGTGCTAGCTACACTAGAGAACAGCATGAGAGGAAATTGTCAGTTCTGCTGACAGGTTGTGTCTCAGCAGAGCCACCCCTACCCGACTTGAGTCTGCCAATGGCTACTTAAGAACGAGTACACTCCACCTACGAGTTGACAGTAGATACCGAAAACACCAGCATCGTACAACTTCTCCTTCTCCTAGCGGCAATGTAAATCCAAGTGTACATACATAGAGCGAAGGATGTTGTTCTACAGCCGTTATACGTGGTGTTCTGTAGTTAAGCTTTGCTATTGACTTGCTTTGTTCCTCGTAGACGAACCTGACTTAAAATTACAATCTTCAAACAACTTGGCCCGGGGGCCAACTGCTATGACCTTGAGGGTAACACATCTATTATAAAGTGTCTGGGCGCTGGTCAATGCAGTGACACCATCACGTGCACGGATCCACAGCATTTGCTAGAGACAATATCTTGATTCTCAGACCGGAGTGTCAGTTGCCTAACTATCGAGAAGACATTTGACAGCACACTACAATCCAGCCATCTTCTTTGAGTCTGATACTCTCTATATTCAGAAGGATTTTTCATCTTTCGTTCCGATAATATCAAGATGGTTTTCATGCCTTAGCGTCGCGTAACATGCTGATCTTCTACCACCTTGTCCCGGAAGTATCCGAGAGCTGCTCATTTCAGTATTTGAAGGACTCAGTAGATCCTACATCCATCAGCTCGCAAACATTTCTCTTCTCCCTCCTACGTTCTCTATATTTGACCAATTTGTGCATTCCTCCGATAGGCACAGAAGCCAAAATGGCATTTCTTCTTTGTAAGAGTGACTCAAGAATCTAAAATTTATCACGTCTTCTGTGTCATCTTGCTCTAAGTAGCTGCTGTCTACATCTTTCACTGTGCTCGACTCGATGACAACCAGAATATCTGCGAACGAATACACGCTCTGCTTCGGCGATAGCATTGCTGTCCTGTAAGACTGATGTTCTGACCACGGTATTGACAGGGATCAGGCTCGCGCGAAACCCCTCGTTGTGGATTGGTCTTGCTTTGACTTTCCAGCCCAGCGTTTAGGCAATTTTAAAAAGGCAAGCAACCTTAGTGCTTAACCCAACATGCACCCAGCGCCCCATTTACATATGAAAAACATCCACAGGGATGAGCCGCTGTTATGGCTAGTCATACCCACGGCGTGAAGCTAGAGCCAGATAGCCAGATCCTATTTCATATTGAAAACCAACCAGATGTCTGGTTTGTCTACTCCCTCTCCTATTCGCTCCTTGCAGATTACTCACACTCTCTATTTTCACATGCCTGCGGGTGAAATCGTAGTAGGCTGACTCAACTGCCCTCCTTCAGGGCTGCCGTAAGCCAACGGCTTTTAGTCGCAGAGCTCTATCATTGAGAGATTTTCATGAAGAACTGCCCCACCCTCGATCACCCTGCCTGGGGTTTTACCGAGTATGCTGAGCGGGAAAGCCAAGAGTGGCTTTAGCAAGATCAAGCGAGTCGTGTTGTCTTGCAGGAAGCAGACCTGAGAAACAGAAACTATAGGCCATCTCGTGTCTTCTCCTTACCGTGCACAAGATGATGCTCTGGTAGTCGGTCACTACTCTGTGTCAATTACCTAGCCGCCACATCGTAATGAACGTCGAGGAGTGAGATACCACATATTAAATGTTACTATGATCAGAGACATGTGTGCTATATTTAAAGGTTGGTTCAAAAGAAAGAAAACAAAGTATATTGCCCAAATAAAAGTTTGCTTGTCTCAGCAAGTTGTCTTACACATATCTCGAGCGACTGTTGGGGACGTTGGACTGCATCTCATTGGAAACACGCGTGATTCTCGAGGAGAAACCCAGAACACCGTGCATCCTTACATTTTCGTGAACACAACAGTCCCACTCCTTGTAAATGTCTCTCTAGCAGCTGCAGGTGTGCAG
Source organism: Acrocephalus arundinaceus (assembly GCA_021534815.1). NCBI lineage: Eukaryota > Metazoa > Chordata > Aves > Passeriformes > Sylviidae > Acrocephalus > Acrocephalus arundinaceus. The sequence goes on along the minus strand of JAJEOU010000003.1, from coordinate 752,345 downwards.
ACCAGAACACACGGCTGCCACCTAATGCATCAGCTGAGCATAGAGTCCATAGAGGTGGTAAATAGATGGGACAGCGCTAGGAGACAAATCTGTTGTATTTTGTTGATATCAAGTCAAGCTTAGGCGTTAATCAGAGTCAGCCTGTGGGACGGATGGACACAGCTGAGGCTAGTGTGCAGGGGACAGGCTCAAGAGCAGAGCGTGAGCAGAACGCAAAGTGTGAGTCACGAAGAAGAAGACGACGAGGCGAGGATACATGAACAGAGAGTGGTGCCAGCTGTGATAAGACTCATAGGAAGGACAGTGATGGAAGCAGTCGTTGCTTTGGGCAGTATGCTAATGGGTATACCCCTTTAGTCGGTCTATCAGAGGGAGACAAGAGTTAACCTCAGCAGTTCCTACAGGGTGCAGATCTAGGCCGACTACTCCAAGGGGCAGGAGCAGGGACAGGAGTGAGGGAGCAGGAGGCAGGGGGACAGGAGCAGGGAGCAGAGCAGGCAGGCAGGGACAGGAGTGGGGCAGGCAGGAGCAGCAGGGACAGGAGCAGGGACAGGGGCAGGGACAGGAGTGGGAGGGACAGGGCAGGGACAGGGACAGGAGCAGGGACAGGGACAGGGACAGGAGCAGGGACAGGGGCAGGAGCAGGGACAGGGACAGGGACAGGGACAGGAGCAGGGACAGGAGCAGGGACAGGAGCAGCAGGAGCAGCAGCAGCCCTGCGGTACCTGGCTTGCGGCCCCGTGGTGCCTTTTTCACCGACACATCCGAGTCTGAGTCTGAGTCTGACTTGGTCATGTCCACGGTGGCATTGCCCATCTCCAGATCCGAGTCCACTTTGGAGTCGGAGTCAGAGCCAGACTCCATTTTCTGCAGGCAGAGAGCAGGGCTGGGATGGAGGGTGGCTGTGGGGTGGCACTGCCCCAGTCCCAGTAATACCCCCAAACCCAGCTGGATCCCAGCATCCTGAGCCCCAGCAGGTCCCTCCAGGTGCTCCAGCTCCAGCCCTGTCACCCGAGCTGCCCCCTCCCCACAGCACAGACCCTGACTCCTCTCCAGCCTCTCCAATTTGGAGTCTTTGCCGCTGATGTTGTCCCCGACGGGCTCCAGCGTGTCCATCTAGAGAGGGTGGGAGACGGGGGGACATGGGGACACAGCCGGGCATGGGGGGACACAGCCGGGCACGGGGGGGACACAGCTGGGCACGGGGGGGACACACCTGGGCACGGGGGACACAGCCGGGCATGAGGGGGACACAGCCGGCAATGAGGGGGACACAGCCGGGCATGGGGGGACACAGCTGGGCACGGGGGGACACACCTGGCACGGGGAGACACAGCCGGGCATGAGGGGGACACAGCCGGGCACGGGGGAGACACACCCAGGCACGGGGGGACACAGCTGGCACGGGGGGGACACACCCAGGCATGGGGGGGACACAGCCAGGCACGGGGGGACACACCTGGGCACAGGGGGGACACAGCCAGGCATGGGGGGGACACAGCCGGGCATGGGGGGAACACAGCCGGGCATGGGGGGGACCCGGGGTCCCCACCCTGAGGGGGCTCAGGCTGTGGCAGAGACGGGGCTGAAGGGATTGATGCTGCTGACCCTTCCCATGGGTGCCCCCCTTCCCTGACCCCAAACCTCTCCCTATAGGTGATCCCTCCTTTCTGACCCCAAAACCCTTCCCAAGGGTACCCCAAAACCCTTCACTGACCCCAAAACCCTTCCCATGAGTGTCCCCTCCTTCCCTGACCCCAAAACCCTTCACATGGCTGTCCCACCCTTCCTTGACCCCAAAACCCTTCCCAAGGGTGTCCCCCCCTTTCCTGACCCCAAAACCCTTCCCATGGGCGTCCCCTCCTTCCCTGACCCCAAAACCCTTCCCATGAGTGCCTCCACCATCCCTGACCCCAAAACCCCTCCCTATAGGTGATCCTTCCTTTCTGACCCCAAAACCCTTCCCATGGGTGTCCCTCTCTTTTCCCTGACCCTAAAACCCTTCCCTGACCCCAAACCCCTTCTCATGGGTGTTCCCCCCCTTCCCTGACCCCAAAACCCTTCCCTGACCCCAAACCCTTCCCATGGGTGTCCCCCCCCCCCCTTTCCCTGACCCCAAAACCCTTTCCATGGGTGTCCCTCTCTTTTCCCTGACTCCAAAACCCTTCCCATGGGTGTCCCCCCTCCCCTGACCTCAAAACCCTTTCCTGACCCCCAAACCCTTCCCATCCCCGCGGGGCTCACGCTGTAGTTGGCGCAGACGGGGTTGAAGGCGTTGGTGCCACAGACGAACAGGAGGCTCTCGTTCCTCACCAGCAGCACCTTGATGAAATTCCGGCACTCTGCCTGCGCCGGGAGCGGGGAGCGTCACCCCCAGCACCCCAAAACCGCCCTCAGCTCATCCCACCCCAGCCAGGCCCTCACCAGAGTGAGGGGATGGTTTGGGGTGGGGGCTGTTCTTACCCCAGAACTGCATTTATGGGAACTGGGATTGGGATTTCTGACCCCCCAAATAATTAATTACCAATCAAATTAGCCAAGCGGCAAATAAATCAGAGATAAAACCTGGGAGGGGGTGGGGCGGTGACACTGGGAGGGGACAGGGGGTCACAGGGGTGGCAGGGGGTGCGGGGGTCCCCAGGGGTGCGGACCCCCCGGCTGTACCTCGTGTTTCCCCTTCATGCGGCAGATGCTGATGTCGTGTTGGTTCGAGCGCCACGTCAGCTTCTGGGGGGGAACAGTGTGGGATGGGGAGAAGGCAACAGCACCCCTGAGACCCCCTGGGACCCCCTGAGACCCCCTGAGACACCCCGAGACCCCCTGAGACCCCCTGAGACCCCCTGAGACCCCCCGAGACCCCCTGAGACCCCCCGAGACCCCCTGAGACCCCCTGAGACCCCCCGAGACCCCCTGAGACCCTCTGAGACCCCCCGAGACCCCCTGAGATCCCCCGAGACCCCCTGAGACCCCCTGAGACCCCCCGAGATCCCCTGAGACCCCCTGAGACCCCCCGAGACCCCCTGAGATCCCTCGAGACCCCTGAGACCCCCCTGAGGGCCCTCAGAGCCCCTGAGACCGCCCTGAGACTCTCCGAGACCCCTCTGAGACTCCCCTGAGACCCCCTGGGACCCCCTGAGACCCCCCGAGACCCCCCCGAGGGCCCTCAGAGCCCCCTGATACCGCCTGAGAACTCCTGACACCCTCTGAGACCCCTTGGGACCCCCCTGAAACCCCCGAGACCCCGCTGGGACCCTCTGAGACCCCCTAAGACCCCCCTCAGAGCCCCTTGAGACCCCCGAGACCCCCCTGAGACCCCCTAAGACCCCCCTCAGAGCCTCCTGGGACCCTCCTGAGGGCTCTGAGAGCCCCTGGGACCCCGCCAGCACCCCCTGGGACTCCCCGAGACCCTCTGAGACCCCCTGACACTCCCCTGACACCCCCCGAGACCCCCTCAGAGCCCCCTGAGGCCCCTCTGAGGGCCCTCAGAGCCCCTGGGACCCCCTGACACCCTCTGAGACTCCCCGAGACCCCCTGAGACCCAACCGGGACCCCTGAGACCCCCCTGAGACCCCCTGAGACCCTCCAAGACCCCTCTGACACCCCCCTGAGACCCCTCAAGACGCTCTGAGACCTCCCGAGACCCCCCTCAGAGCCCCTGAGACCCCTCTCAAAGCCCCCTGGGACCCCCCCAGCACCCCTGGGACCCCCCTGAGACCCCCCTGAGACCCCCCGAGTCCCCCTGGGACCCCTTAGCACCCCCTGAGGACCCCCCCGCACCCCTGGGACCCCCCCGCACCCCTGGGACCCCCAGCACTCACCCGGTGGTAGCGCAGCTCCGCGGCCCCGCTGGGCTCCAGGCTGACCCGATAAATGTTGTCCCTGGGGAGGGGGACACGGGTGTCACCACCCCCCGGCTGGGATGTGACCCCCAACCCCCGCAACTTTGGGGTACAGGATCCACCCCCCGGGAAGGTTTTGGGTGCTGGGGTGGGCAATGAACATCACCGGGGAACTTTTTGGGGTGCCCCGGGCGGGTTGTGGGGTCCTCCCCGGCACAGAGGTGTGGGGTGGGTGTGGGGTACCCCCCCGGTGCAGGGGAGGTTTTGGGGTTCTGGGGTTCCCCCCCCGGTGCAGGGGAGGTTTTGGGGTGCCGGGGTGAACAATGAACATCACCAGGGCAGTGTCAGCACCAGGGAATTTTTTGGGGTGCCCCGGGCGGGTTGTGGGATCCTCCCCAGCACAGAGGGGTGGGGTGGGTGTGGGGTGGGTGTGGGGTGCCCCCCCCGGTGGAGGGGAGGTTTTGGGGTGCTGGGGTGGGCAATGAACACCACCAGGGAACTTTTTGGGGTGCCCCGGGAGGGTTGTGGGGTCCTCCCCACAGCGATGGGTGTGGGGTGCCCCCCCCCGGTGCAGGGCAGGTTTTGGGGTGCCGGGGTGCCCCCCCGGTGCAGGGGAGGTTTTGGGGTGCCGGGGTGCCCCCCCGGTGCGGGGGAGGTTTTGGGGTGCCGGGAGTGCCCCCCGCGGTGGAGGGCAGGTTTTGGGGTGCCGGGGTGCAGACCTGTCCCCGATGAAGAGGGTCCTGTTGACCTTGAGCATGCGCTGGATGTTGAGGCGCTGGGTGCCGCCCCCCTCGGGGCCCCCCGGGCGGGCGCTGCCGTGACCCACGAACACCGGGTAGTGCTTCACGTCTGGGGGGGCACGGGGGGGTCACACGGGGCACCCAGGGCACCCCCACACAGCCCGGGCAGCCCCCACGCCCAGCCCTGCCCGGGGAGGCGCCTCAGCCCCAAATCCCAGCCCAGGGGTGCCCCCCGCCTGCCCCCAAAGCGCCCCCAAACCCCCAAAGCCCTTCCATGGGTACCCCCAAAAGTGACCCAAAGCCCAGCCCTGCCCACGGGTGAGCCCGGCCTGTCTTCATTCCAAAACCCACCCTTGGGTGCCCCTCCTGCCTTCACCCCAAATCCCGACCTTTTCCATTCCCAAGTCCCCTTCCCTTCCATTCCCAAATCCTCTTCCCTTCCATTCCCAAATCTCCTTCCCTTTCCATTCCCAAATCTTTCCCTTTCCATTCCCAAATCTCCTTTCCCTTTCCATCCCCAAATCCCCTTCCATCTCCATTCCCAAATCCTTTTCCCTTTCCATCCCCAAATCCCCTTCCCTTCCGTTCCCAAATCCTTTTCCTTTTCCATTCCCAAATCCCCTTCCCCTCCATTCCCAAATCTCCTTTCCATTCCCCAATCGCCTTCCCTTTCCATTCCCAAATCCCCTTCCCTCTCCATTCCCAAAGTCCCTTCCCTTTCCCCCAGCCGTGCCCCGCCTTGTGCCCCAGAGCAGCACCAGAACCCAAACCCCCAAACCCCCTAACCCAAACCCAAATCCTGAAACCCAAACCCAAATCCTGAAACCCAAACCCAACCCCCAACCCCCAACCCCTTAACCCTAACCCAAACCTGAACCCCTAACCCAAACCCCCTAACCCAAACCCAAATCCTGAAACCCAAACCCAAACCCCCAAACCCAAACCCCCAAACCCCCAACCCAAACCCAAATCCGAACCCAAACCCCAAACCCAAACCCCCCAAACCCCCGAACCCAACCCAACCCCCGAACCCCCTAACTCTAACCCAAACCCAAACCCCCTAACCCGAACCCAAACCCAAACGCCCAAACCCCCTAACCCAAACCCTAACCCTAACCCAAACCCCCAAACCCCCAACCCCCAAACCCCCAAACCCCCGAACCCTAACCCCTAACCCAAACCCAAACCTGAACCCCCAAACCCCCTAACCCAAATCCTAACCCGAACCCAAACCCCCAACCCCAAATCCCCAAACCCCCTTACCCCTAACCCAAACCTGAACCCCCGAACCCAAACCCCCTAACCCAAACCCCCAAACCCAAACCCCCGAACCCAAACCCCCTAACCCAAACCCAAACCTGAACCCCCAAACCCAAACCCCCTAACCGAAACCTGAACACCCTAACCCAAACCTGAACCCCATAACCCAAAACCCCGAACCCAAATCCAAACCCCCTAACCCTAATCTGAACCCCCTAACCCAAATCCAAACCCAAACCCCCAAACCCGAGCCCCCAGGCCCGGGGGGCACTCACAGTCCGGGGGGGCCACGGCGATGGGCCCGGGCTCCTCGGGGAAGGTTCCCCTCGCCGTCCTCTCGGCCGCCAGCAGCAGCAGCAGCACCAGGGGGGCGCGGGGTGGGGGTCCCATGGTGGCCCCCGCCCTGAGTGGGCACCCACGGCACCTGCGGGCACGGGCAGGGCTGGGGTGGGGGGCAGCACCCACCGGGGAACCCCCCGGAGCACCCCAAACCCTCGGGTGTCGCGGGGGGTTGGGGACATTCCGTGGTTTGTCACCAGCAGCACGTGGGAGGGCACTGATGGTGACATGGCGGGGCTGGGGACTTGGGGACACCTGGACAGAGGGACAGAGGGACACGGGGACATGGGGACAGAGGGACATGGGGACAGCGGGACAAGAGGGGAGCCAGAGAGGCTCTCCCAAAATGCCACCGGGATGTCTTGGAAAATCTCCGGGGACACTTCAGAGTGTCACAGCCAGCCCCAGTGCCACCGCCACCACGCCGGGCCACCATCCCCACCCTGTCGCCTGTCCCCGGGGAGCTGGGGCCGTGCTGGGTAATTAGCAGCAGGGAAGTAATTGATCATTAATTCCATAGGAGCAGGGAGCGATCGAAGCGGCGCCCTCCTCCCCCGCGGGGACAGGGACGGGTGACATTGTGCGGGGTGGGGGACGCGGGGCCCGGGCGGTGCCAGCGGGGGACGCGTCCCCAGCCCCTCCGTGGTGTCACCAACCCCGCGTGAGACCCGGCAGTGTCCCCAGCCCGGTCCCCTCAGCCCCCGGGGACATCTGACCCCGACCCTGTCACAGCCCCGGGGCAGGAGGTGACCCCAGTGGGACCTGACCCTGGTGTCACAGCCCCTGGGGACAACTGACCCCATCCTCAGGGTGTCACCGACCCCTGGGACACCCAACCATGTCCCCACTAAATCAGGGACACCCAAACTTGTCCCCACAGTGCCGCAGCTCCCGGTGACACCCAGCTTTGTCCCCACGGTGTCCCCAACAAGCAGGATAAGAGCGGTTCCCGGCCGGTTTGTTACACAGAAAGCCACCAAGGGAGCACGGACCCCAAAAAGCCACCGCGGGGAAGGGCTCAGGGTCTGAGGGTGGGTTTGGGGCCCGGGGGGGCTGCGTGGCTGCCTCGGGCCCCTGGAACCCCCAGCGGGGGCTCCGGTGTCACCGTCCCCCGGGCTGAGCGGTGACAGCGAGCGGGCTCGGGGTAAGCGGAGCCTCCGGCGCCATAAATGCCCGCGATTGTGCGGGAAAAGAAAAGGCGGCGGGAGGAGGGGGACACGGAGGGGAGGGGGACACGGCGGGGATGGGGACACGGCGACAGGGGGGTGACAAACAGGGACCCATTCACAGTCACCGTGCGGGTCCCCAGAGTGGCTGTGGGGACACTGAGACAGCGCTGGGGACAGCGGGGGTGTGCCCGCAATGAGGGGGGGGTCTCTGCTTGGGTATCCCCGGCACGGAGCGGGGGAACAGCCTCGGGCGCGTCCCTTGTCCCTGTCCCTGCTCCGTGCCTCAGTTTCCCGGTCCCAGAGCACGCTCAGCCCTCTTTGGGGGGCTTTGGGGGGCCTTGGGGGGCTTTTGGGGGAGCTGCTTCATCTGTCCTGCCCCCCCCCAGCATCCCCGCGACCCCCGGCCCTGGAGGAAGGGGGCAGGAAGGGGGGGCCGCCCTTTCTCGCTGCAGTTCCCGGGGTCCCTCCGACCCCACAGAGCGGCGGGGGGGTCCCTGCTGGGGGGGTGGGGGTCACTCTGCCCCCCTTCCCGTCCCTTCCCGGGCCATCCGTCCCCCCTCCCCGCGCCGCGCTCTGCCCACCTGAGCTGCTCCGGCCGCCTCCGCCGCCGTGTCACCACTGTCCCCTGCGCGGGCACGGGGGTCCCATGGCCGGGGGTGGCTGTCCCCCCGCTCCGGGACGCCCCGGCGGCGCTGGGGGCTCCGGTGGCCCGAGAGCCGCTCAGCTGTCACGTCAACCCCCCGCGACCCCCGGGGGAGGGGGGCCCGCGCCCCCCGCCCGCGCCAGGTGGGAAGGTAGGGCTGATGTCACCGTAACCGGAGCCACCAACCCCCCCCTCACCCCGGCAGCTGTCACCGCAGCCGGGGACCCGGGGGGGCACCCCTGGGACCCCCCCCGAGCGGCACCGCGGCGTCCCCAGGGGAAAGCAGCGACACCGAGGCACCGGTGAGACCCCCCCGGACACAGAGAGGGGACAGGGGGACAGTGGGGTCCCCCCCCAGCCTCAGAAACCCCCTGGAAGGGTAACGGGAAACGGGGGGGCACCGGAGAGGGGGGGACACACCGGGAATGGGGGTGACAGCGAGAAGGGGGGGACATCAGGAAAGGGGGGGACACCAGGAAAGGGGGGGACACACCCTGGGAAATATGGGGGGACAGTGGGAAAAGGGGGGGACACCCTGAGGAATGGGGGGGACATTGGGAAGGGGACAATCTGGGCAGGGGGACACACAGTGAGGAATGAGGGGGTGGGAAAGGTGGGTGACACCAACAATGAAATCCTATAAAATCCAACTTTTTGGGAATCTTCTCCCTGGTATAACCTCAATATCCACGTCCCACTCCACCGGTCCAATGCCGGATTTTGGGGTCATTTCCTTCAGAAGGCGCCAAAGCCAATAAGGAATCAGTAATTAGAAATGCTAATGAGCCCCACAAAATGCTCCAGCGCCCCAAAATGTGACCCCCAGAGGGCACCCAGAGCATCCCTCGCTCAGTGGGGTCACACAGTGCCACCCCCATGGCCACAGAGGGGTTTGGGGGGCACCAGCAGCGTCCCCCCAACCACCACGGGGACCCCCCCAATCCCAGCTGCTGCCGCCGCCGGGGCTGGGGGGCCGAGCCCCCCCGGGTTTCCGTTCCGGGCCCGGTTCAGATGGCAGAGCCAGGAAGCAGCTGTCCCCACACGGCGGGGACGGAGCAAATGTCACCCCGGCCACCTGGCACCGCGCGCTGGCCTTGTCCCTGTCCCTGTCTCCCGCCGTGGGTCCCCCCTTTCCCAGCCGCACCTCCCGGGGAGGAGGGGGCGCAGGCAGCGCCCCCAGAGCCGCGGAGAGCCCGGGGGAGCACCAGGGTCCCCGCGTGGGTGACAGCGACGCGGGGGTGTCACCGGCGCGGCTGGGGGGGACACGGCACCCACCGTTTACCTTGGCGCTTCCACGGCCCCGCCGGCGGCTCAAATGTCCCCCCGGGCCTCCCGCTCCGGTTACCGGCTCCGCTTTCAGCTGCCGTTTATAGCCCCGCTCCCCGGGCCGTGTTCCCTGGGCCTGTCCCCTCCCCATCGCCCACCGGCTGCGGACACCGGCCACGTCCGAGCCCCCCCAGGGCGCCACCAAGGGGCACCGGGGACCCCCCGCGGTCACCTTGGGTGGCTTTGTCACCCACCGTGGGTGCCCAGAGGTGGCCCCAGTTGTTGGGTGACCCCTCCACACCCCCCGGGTGACACCCATGGGTGCCCCGACACGTCCCTCGCAGCCCGCCGGCGGTGCTGGTGGCCGGCCAGAGCCGCATGGTGATTTGCATATTAAATACGGGCTCATCTGCATATTAAGGACGGTTTCCTAGCGAGGAGGATCACGCGTCACGCCGAAATAAACCCCGGGCGGAGGGGGGGGGGGACACAGAGGGGGTGACAGACGGAATGCTGTGTCCCCCCAATTCACAGCCTTGGTCCCCTGCTGTCCCCCCAATTCACAGCCCTGGTCCCCTGTCCCCAAAGGCCACCCTGGACCCCCAATTCACAGCCCTTGTCCCCTGCTGTCCCTTCAATTCACAGCCCTTGTCCCCTGCTGTCCCCCCAGTTCACAGCCCTTGTCCCCTGCTGTCCCCCCAGTTCACAGCCTTTGTCCCCTGTCCCCCCAGTTCTATGGGACAGGATCCTCCTGTCCCGCTGGTGTCCCCAAGCCACTGACACCCATCCCTGTCCCCCCCAAGGACTGTCACCTCCCCTTGTCCCCAAAGGGACACATCCCTGTCCCTCCTGTCCCTCCAAAGCAGCCATTCCCCTCATCCCCCCTGTCCCCAAAGCCCCACATGTCCCCTTGTCCCCAAAGCCACTAACCCCCCGCGTGCTGTGCCCCCCCAGGGGCTCTGTGCCACCCCAGGGGCTCTGTGCCCCCCCACGGGCTCTGTGCCACCCCAGGGGCTCTGTGCCCTGGTGGGGTCCCCTCGAGCTCACCCTGTCACCCGTCCTTGTCACCCACATGGCCTCGGGGCCGCTCCTGTCACCGCCCCCGTCCCGGTGCCTCAGTTTCCCTCGGGCGGGGGCAGAGGGAACCCCCCGTTCCTGCCCCGAGCCTGGGCACGCCCCGGGAACCCCCACGCAGAGCCCTGGGGTGGCACCTCCCCCGTGGGTGTCCCTGTCCCCAGGGATTCCTGTCACCGTGGAGCCCAATGTCCCCAGCGTGTCCCACTGCCAAGGAGCCCCTTCCCCGGCGTGTCCCCTTCCCCAGTGTGTCCCCTTCCCGCGGGTCCCTGTCCCCACGGGATCCCCGTCCCCGAGCAGGCAGAGGGACACCAGCTCCGGGTTCCATCCCATGGAGACCCTACAATAACAACCCGGGCTGTTTACATCCGGCTCCAGGCGGGAACCCCGCAATTACATCCCGGGACACGGCGCCCCGGCATTCCCGGGATGGGAGGCTGCCGAACACACCCACGGCACCCACAGACACCCCAAAATCACCCCAAAACCACCCCAAACCACCCCAAACCCACCCCAAACCCACCCGAACCCTCAGAGAGCAGCCCTGCAGTAACAACCCCCGATCCCAGAGCTGGAGGAGGCTCGGGGAGGTTGGGACCAGGCTCAGCCCCCAGCCCGGCAGGTTTGAAGCCCTGATAAAGTTGGGGTTTGGGTTTGGGGTTTGTTGACATTCAGGTCCCCCTGTCCCTGTGTCACCCACACTGTTCTGGTCAGGAAAATGGGACTGTTCCACTCCCCAGGCCCAGAACTGACACTTCCCATTGGGATTAAATTCAAAATTCTTATTTCTATTTAAATAAAGTGAAATATCTGCTGATATTAAAATATCGGAGGGGCTGGGGGTGGCAGGTCACCTCAGTGTCACCTCAGTGTCACCGCAGTGTCACCGCAGTGTCACCGCAGTGTCACCACAGCCTCTCCATCCCCAGCATCCTGCTGTCCCCAAGGTGATGGTGGCCCTGGTGGTGTTACTCAGAGTGGTCCCTTCCCTCTGGAGCCACACCAGGGGATGGGGACAGGAGGGGACAGGAGGGGACAGGAGGGGGCAGGAGGGGACAGGAGCCACCCCCATCAAATCTCCCGACACCGCCGCTGTGCCCAGAGGGTGACAAAGTGACAAGTGGCCTCCAGTGCCAAGGTGTGGGTGAGAGCACGTGAGCCTTCACCCTGTGGCCTCCTCCTCCTCCTCCTCCTCCCCAGAGCCATTCCCTCCATCCCGCTGTCCCTTGTGGAAGTGACACGGGTGGGGACAGGTGGGAGCTGTGTGGGGTGACACCCAACGACCCCCACCCACCGCCGTGAGCCACCAGGGGGACTGTGGGGGACAGCACGGAGCTGGGATGGGTGCTGGGACTGTGGGGGACACAGAGCTGGATGGCTGCTGGGGCTGTGGGGGACAGCACGGAACTGGGATGGGTGCTGGGATTTTGGGGACACAGAGCAGGGATGGGTGCTGGGATTTTGGGGACACAGAGCTGGGATGGGTGCTGGGAATGTGGGGGACACAGAGCAGGGATGGGTGCTGGGATTGTGGGGGACACAGAGCAGGGATGGGTGCTGGGATTGTGGGGGACACAGAGCAGGGATGGGTGCTGGGATTTTGGGGACACAGACCTGGATGGGTGCTGGGATTTTGGGGACACAGAGCAGGGATGGGTGCTGGGATTGTGGGGACACAGAGCAGGGATGGGTGCTGGGGCTGTGGGGGACACAGAGCAGGGATGGGTGCTGGGAATGTGGGGGACACAGAGCCAGGATGGGTGCTGGGATTTTGGGGACACAGAGCCAGGATGGGTGCTGGGAATGTGGGGGACACAGAGCCAGGATGGGTGCTGGGAATGTGGGGGACACGGAGCCAGGATGGGTGCTGGGACACAGAGCTGAGATGGGTGCTGGGATTTTGGGGACACAGAGCAGGGATGCGTGCTGGGATTGTGGGGACACAGAGCAGAGATGGGTGCTGGGACTGTGGGGACATGGAGCTAGGATGGGTGCTGGGATTTTGGGGGACACAGACCTGGATGGGTGCTGGGGCTGTGGGGACACAGAGCAGGGATGGGTGCTGGGATTTTGGGGGACACAGAGCTGGGATGGGTGCAGGGACACAGAGCTGGATGGGTGCTGGGATTGTGGGGACACAGAGCTGGATGGGTGCTGGGGCTGCCAGGGACAGCGCGGAGCGTGGGATGTGGGATGAGCAGTGGGATGTGGGATGAGCAGTGGGATGCAGGATGTGCAGTGGGATGTGCAGATGGAGTTTGGGATGTGGGATGTGGAGTGGGATGGGGGCTGGGAGGCAGGGTGGAGGATGGGGTGGAGGATGGGATGGAGGATGGGATGGAGGATGGGATGGAGGATGGGATGGAGGAGGCAGGCTGGGATGCAGGATGCAGCCTGGGTTAGGGGACACAGGGTGGGATGCAGGCCAGGATGTGGAGTGGAATGCAGGAAGGGATGTGGATTGCAGGCTGGGAAGCGGGATGGGACATGGGATGCAGGATGGGATGCAGGCCGGGCTGTGGGATCCAGGGTGGGCTGTGGATACAGAATGAGATATAGGATGGGATATGGGATGCAGGCTGGGCTGTGGGATGCAGGATGCGCTGTGGGATGCAGGATGGGCTGTAGGGTGGGATATGGGATGCAGGATGGGATATGGGATGCAGGCCGGGCTGTGGGGTGCAGGATGGGCTGTAGGGTGGGATATGGGATGCAGGCCGGGCTGTAGGATGGGATATGGGATGCAGGATGGGATATGGGATGCCGGCCGGGCTGTGGGATGCCAGCGGCGCGCAGAACAAAGGGCCATTGTTCCCAGCGCCGCCTCCGCGCTGCCGCCTCGCCGGAAGGTCCGAGCGGCCTCACCGCCCTCGGAGCTGCTCCTTGCACAGCCCGCGGCACCCGCAGGCCACCGCTGCCACCGCCGCTGCCACCGCCGCTGTCACCGCCACCGCCACCGCCACCGCCAGCACCAGCGCGGCTCCTCAGACACCAAAACCCCAGGGCAGGACGGTGTCCCTGTCCCCTGCGCGGCCCTGCCAGGTGTGCCAGGTGCCATCTGTGGGGGGGATGTGTGCACGGGGTGTCACGTGTGTGCGGGGGGTGTCACCCTCTGTCATGTGTGTGCGTGTGTGCAGGTGTCGGTGTGCACAGCAGGTGTCACACGTGTCACATGTCACTGTGTGTCACTGTGTGTGTGTGCAGGTATCAGTGTGCACAGCAGGTGTCACACGTGTCACATGTCACTGTGTGTCACCGTGTGTGCACCGTGTGTCAGTGTGTGTGTGTGGAGGTGTCGGTGTGCACAGCAGGTGTCACACATGTCACTGTGTGTCGCTGTGTGTCATGTCTGTGTGTGCAGGTGTCAGTGTGCACAGCAGGTGTCACACGTGTCACTGTATGTCACTGTGTGTGCACCGTGTGTCACTGTGTGCGTGTGCAGGTGCAGTGTGCACAGCAGGTGTCACACGTGTCACATGTCACTGTGTGTCACTGTGTTCACTGTGTGTCATTGTGTGTCGCTGTGTGTCGTGTGTGTGTGTGCAGGTATCAGTGTGCACAGCAGGTGTCACACGTGTCACACGTGTCACTGTGTGTCACTGTGTGTGCACCGTGTGTCATGTGTGTGCAGCTGTCGGTGTGCACAGCAGGTGTCACACGTGTCACATGTCACTTTGTGTCACTGTGTTTGTGCACCAGCTGTCGTGTGCGTGTGCAGGGCCTGGCAGAAGGCACTGGGTGACACATGACACACATGTGCAGGAATGTGGCACCAGCTGGCACCTGTGTGATGGCGTGTGGGCACCAGGTGGCTCTTGTGTGTCTGTGCATGGATGTCACACGTGTGCAGATGTGTTCATGGGTGTCACACATACCCAGGTGTGTCCATGGATGTCACACCTGCCCAGGTGTGTTCATGGGTGTCACACATGCCCAGGTGTGTTCATGGGTGTCACACGTGCCCAGGTGTGTCCATGGATGTCACACGTGTGCAGGTGCGTACATGGATGTCACACGTGTGCAGGTTTGTACATGGATGTCACACGTGTGCAGGTGTGTTCCTGGGTGTCACACATGCCCAGATGTGTTCATGAGTGTCACACATACCCAGGTGTGTCCATGTGTGTCACACATGCCCAGATGTGTTCATGAGTGTCACACGTGCCCAGATGTGTTCATGAGTGTCACACATACCCAGGTGTGTCCATGTGTGTCACACATGACCAGATGTGTGCACGGGTGTCACACGTGTCAGGCGTGTGCTGGCACACGTGTGGCCAGGGCTGTGCACACGCGGCTGGCACGAGGGACGGAGCAGGGAAGGTTATTTTGGGCACACGGCAGGGGCGGATCCCGGCTCCCACCTCCCAAACCTCCCCGCTGGCACTCCCCGAGTTCCCGGCGCTCTCTCCCGGCGGGAGGGGATGGAAGGGGGGTGGGAAATTCCAGCGATGTTCCCACCACGCCAGCCAGGGCCGGGTCCGTCCCTCGGGGTGACCCGCGGGTGCTGCCACCGCTGGCTCGTCCCATCCCGCCCCGTTCCCCCACCTGGGGCCGTTCCCAGCCCTGCCTCCCCCCGTCCTGCTCCCTGCTCCGTGCCTCAGTTTCCCCAGCCGAGCCCCCCGCAGCCCCTGCGGGCCCTCCCGCAGCCGCCGCTCACCCGGGGCCACCGTGTCCCCCCCGTGTCCCCCCCCGTGTCCCTCCCAGATCCCCCCGGCGCCAAACCCGGCGCTGAGCTCGGCCCGCGGCGCTGCCGGGTTTGATGGGATTATCCCGGCGGGCGGGATTACACGGGGAAGAGCGAGGATTAGCCACGGCGCATCGGCACGGCACTGCCACTGTCACTGTCATTGTCACTGTCACCACTGCCACTGTCACTGCCACCGCCATCACCACTGCCATAGCCACGGCACATCGGCACGGCACTGCCACCGCCACTGTCACTGCCACAGACACTGCCACTGCCACCACCAGTGCCCCTGCCACCGCCACTGCCACAGCGCATCGGCACGACACTGTCACTGTCACCACTGCCACTGCCACCACCACCACTGCCACCGCCACAGGCACTGCCACAGGCACTGCCATTGTCACTATCACTGCCACCACCACCACCACTGCCACAGCCACGGCGCATCAGCACGACACTGCCACTGCCACTGCCACTGTCACTGCCACTGCCACTGCCACCACCACTGCCCCTGCACTGTCTGTGTGCCTGCCTCTACCACCACCACCACCACTACCACTGCCACGGCTCATCGGCACGACACTGCCACTGTCACTGTCACCACCACAGGCACTGCCACCACCACCACCACTGCCACCACCACTGTCACTGCCCCTGCCACCGCCACCACCACCACTGCCACGGTGCATCGGCAGGACACTGCCACTGTCACTGCCACCACCACCACCACTGCCCCTACCTCTGTCTGTGTGCCTGCCTCTGCCACCACCACTGTCACTGTCACTGCCCCTGCCACTGCCACTGCCATCGCCACCACCACTGCCACTGCCCCTGTCTGTGTGCCTGCCTCTGCCACTGCTCCTGCCACTGCCACTTCCACTGCCCTGTTCCCGTCACTGCCACTACCACTACCACTGCCCCTGCCACTGGCCCGAACTGGGCTGAACTGGGAGCAACTGGAGCCCAGGTGTGAGGCCGAGCCCCAGTGCGGGGTCCCCCGGGAACCGCTGTTTAATTACCCAGCTGCTGGGAACGGGCACAAAGAGGCAAGAGGGATCTCTTCATCCCCCCCCTTTTTTAAAAATGTGATAAAACTGTAATTAAATAAGGAGCAAAATCCCGTTAGCACTCGGCAGCCCCTGTGGGATCTCCTCTGTGCCAGCCCGCTGCTCTTCCTCTCCCCCCTGCTTCACTCAGGGAATCCAAACCCTCACTGCCCCTTTTGGGGACGCCACCCAAGCCTGGTGGTCCCCGGGGCCCGGCTGAAGGGGCCCCAAGGCCACCGTGTCCCGTTTGCCTTGGGCCGGGCACTGCCGAGGGTGCCGAGCCTCCTTTGGGTGCCAGGCTCCGGCTGCACCTCCGCACCATCCCGGGCACGGGCAGAGATCCCGGAGCTCCCCGGGCCGCGGCCCCCGAGGCGCCGGGGGGGATCCGGCCGTGCCGGCCGCCAGCAGGTTGGGCAGGCAGAGCTCGCAGATGGAACCGGGCTCGCTCCTGCTTTTCTTTACTACTGTTGATGTCGCCGGAACGCATCGGATGCCACCACAGGGAAACCATCCCGGCCGGGCCCCGGTGGCACCCCGGCCTGGCACAGCGGGAGGCACCGGCGTGGAAAAGCCGCCCTGGAGCAGCCGGTGTCCGTGCCCGGTGGGACAGCCCCCGGTACGAACCGGGATGCGGCCCCGGCGCGGGAGATGCTCCAAGGGCCCGGCGCAGCTCATGCCTTAAATCGCATCCAAACTGGCAGGTTTAATTAAAAATATTCCAGCTTGTCTAGGGATACAAACCGCATCCGGCACTGCAGCAGGGATCTGCATCCAGCTCCGGGGCCTGGCGGGCAGGGCCTGGCTGAGGCTGAGCCCCGGCACCGCCGTGGGACCGCTGGTGGCAGCGCAGGGGTTACTGGTTTAACTGGGAGCCAAACCATGGGCGGCTGTGCAGGGGGGACAGGGACAGCCAGCCCGGTGTCACCCTCCTGTCCTGTGGTGGGGCTGGAGGGGACGCAGAGGCAGCACCTGGGGGGGGCACGGGGGGTCCCTGCAGCCCCCCCGAGGGGGGCAGCTCTGCCGGGGGGAGCACAGCGTGAGCTCCTGTGCTGCTGAGGGGTCACTGGGCTGAACTGGGCTGAACTGGGCTGAACTGGGCCGAACTGGGCTGTCCCCTTTGTCTGTGGGAGTGTGACCAAAACCATGGGGGGGTTTCTGGGGGGGGGATCGAGCCGTGTCCCCCCACACTGACACAGAGGCAGCCCCGGCACTGCTGGTGGGGGCCGAGCTGCCCCTGGCACCCCCAGACCCCCAGGGCCGCCTCCTGCCCCCCCAAGCACAAACCCTCCCCAGCGCAGCCACGTGCCCCGGTGACAGCGGTGACCCAGTTCCCGCGTCACCCCGGGGACGCTGCACGAGGCCGGGACACCGAGCTCAGCACCCCGGGGACAGCCAGGATGGGACCCCAGGGGACACCGACAGCACCCCTGGGGTGTGACAGGGGGACACACGGCACAGCCAGCCAGAGCTGCCCTCAGCCTCATCCTGTGGGGCAAACCGCGGGGGGGGGCACACAGAGGAGCCCCCCAAACCAGCAGAGCCCCTCCCCGAGGCTGAACCCCCCCTGCCCCCCCCAGCGCATCCCCGGAGCCGGGCCCGGCCCTGCTGGGCATAAAGAGACCGTGGGGGGCACCCAGGGGGGACACGGCGGTGCCACCACCCCCTCCCAGGCAAGCAGGTCTGGGTGCCCCCCTGGGGGTCACTCACGTGTCTGACCCCCCCCGCACCCCAGGGTGGGGGGGGATGGATTGGGGGTCCCCTCTGCACCCCCCATAGCTCAAGGCCTGGTTGGGCAGGGGGAAACTGAGGCACGGCAGGAAGCGGAGCTCACCCAAGGTCACCCCGTGCCGCTGGCACAGCCCCGTGGGCATCGTCCCCCCCCCGCTGGGATGGGGGGCGCTGGGCCCCCTCCCCAAAACCCCCGCGCAGGGACGGGGCTGCCCCCTCCCCTCTGCCCCACCGGGGGGGCTCGGGGTGCCCCCGCCTGCTCCGGGTGAGGTGGGACCAGGGAGGTCAGGCTGGGGGGGGCAGGGGGGGTTTGGGGTGTCCTCGGGGCCCCCCAGGTGAGGGTGAGAGGGGAGGGTTGGGGTCAGGCAGAGCACCCCCAGCCCCGATATTTTCGGGTCCCCCCCCGCCAGATCTGCCGGCGGTGCGGCGGTGCCGAGCCCCCAAAAAGGGGGACGGAGCCCCCCCAGCCCTGCCCTGACGCCGGGGGGCTCAGACCCCCCCCGGGCACGGCGGTTCCCCCACTTCTGCCTTGTTCCCACCAAGTTCCAGCCCCGAGACAGAGCCGGGCCCCCCCGGGTTTGGGGGTGCTCTGCCCCCCCCACCCAACCCTGCGGGATTCTTTAGGGGGGGCACAACCACCAACCCCCCCCGGCTGAGCCTCGCCGCTCCCCGATCCTCTTTGGGGGCTGCATCGCCCGGACCCCCCCCAATTTCAGTTTCTCTGCCCCCCCCAGCCCAGCGGGGGCTGCCCGGGGTGGGGGGCACAGAGCAGCCCCTCCTTTTCTCACCCCCCCCCAAAAAAAAACCCAACAAACCCTGGCTGCTTCCCAAAGAAACAGCGGAGGCAAAACGGAGCCCGGCGAAGCAGAGACACCCCCCCCCTTCCTCATCCTCATCATCCTCATCCTCATCCCCATCTCCATCCTCCCTGCTCGGGGCGGGGGGGGCTCCGTACCCCGCGCCCATCGCCGGCCCGGGGGGCTGAGGGGTGGGAGGGGGGCGTGGGAGGGGGTGGGGGGTGGGATGGGTGCTGGGCGGAGGGGATGGGGGGCTCGGGGGTGCGGGGGGGCTGCCGGGGAGCCGGGCTGGGCACAGGGGTGCGGGATGGGGGCGCTGGGGGTGCGGGGTGAGGATTTGGGGGGTGCCGGGGTGCGGGGGGAGCGGAGGTGCTGCGGGTGGGGGCAGGAGGTTGCGGGATCAGGGTGCGGGGAGGGTCTCGGGGTGCCGGGGGGGGGGGCCGGGGGTGCGGGGTGAGGGTGCCGGGATGTTCGCGGGGTGCCGGGGTGGGCTGGGGGTGCGGGATGGAGATGAGGGGTACGGGAGGGGGGGATGAATTGGGGTGCGGGTGGGACCCCCAGGAGTGCCGGGGTGGGGATGGCGATGCGGGATGGAGGTGCCGGGGGGGGGCTCAGGCTGCACGGAGCGGGGACAGAGGGGTGCGGGTTGGGGGGCGCGGGGGGGGCCCCTCCAGCCCGTGACCCTTCAAGGTTCCGCCCGCTCCGCTAACAAAAGCGCCGCTTCCCAATGCAGCAGCGGCGGCGGCGGGAGGGGGGCAGGGCTGGGGGGGGGCACCCCCTTTTCTCCCTTCCCCCCCACCCCTGGAGGGGCAACGGATGGAGAAGGAGGAGGAAAAACCGGGACGGGACCGCACCGGGAGGGGGGCGGGCGGGGAGGGGGGGGCACCGGCCGCGCTCTTACCTCGCCGTCCCGGGGTGGGGGGGTCCGGGGGGGGGGCTCGGGGCTCCGCGCACCTGCGCCCACCGGCAGCGGCTCGGCCCGGCCCCGCTCGGCTCCGCTCGGCCGCGGCGGGAGCGCCGGTACCGGGGCCGGGCGGGGCGGGGCCGCGGGGGGGCCGGGGCCGGGCCCGCCCGGTGGCTGCGGCGGCACCGGGGCCGCTCCGGCAGCAGCGGCGATGGAGGAGCCGCCGCCGCCGCCGGCGCTCCCGGAGCGGCTGCGCCCCCCGCCCTGCCCCCGCCCCGGGGAGGCGGCTCGGCTCGGCCCGGCCCGGCCCCGGGCCCCCCGCCCCCGGCAGGGAGGGGGGAGCGCGGGGGGAGCCGGCCCCGCCTGCCTCGGCCCCCCCGGCGAGGGGCAGCGCTCCCCCCGCGTTCCCGGGCACCGGCAGGGGTGGGACCGGACCCCCCCGGTCCCCTCGATCAGTTTCGCCCATCCCGGGCGCCGGGAGGGGCTGGGATGGATCCCCCCCCCCCCGGCTCCTGCCCGGGTTTCCCTCCATCACTGGCACGAGGAGGGGTTCAGATGGAGCCCCCCCATCCCCGGCCTCCCTTTCCCCCCCCCAGCACTCACTCGGACTGAGGCCGATCCCCTCTGCCCCTTGCCTCAGTTTCCCAAATTTCCCGTCCCGGAGAGGGGCTGGGACCCCCTTTCCCCCCAGCCTCGAGGGTGACTCCCCTCCACTGCTGCCGAGCATCCCCCAGGCTGAACCCCCCCCTCGGTGTGAGCCCCCCATCCCCTGCCTCAGTTTCCCCCCAGGAGCTGCTCTGCACCCAGGGGTGCTGCCCACCCCAACCTGCCCGCCCCAGGCCCGGGGGGTGACACTCAGGGTGGGGGCCTAGCACGGCATCACTTTGGTCTCTTCTTTGCTTTGCCCCGGTTGTTTTAGCCTAAAAAACCCCAAACCCGGGTAAAACCCTGCCCGGCTGCCGTGGGTGCCCCGAGCCGTGCCCGGGGCTCAGCCCGCCCGGCCAGCAGGAGGTTCGGAAGGTGATTCACCTCTTCCTGCATCCCTCCGGTGCCTGCCGGTTCCCAGGGCCGGGAGGGGACCGGCCACCCCCGGGGGGGGGACACTGACGGAAGGGGGGTCTCCAGGGCAAGGAAACACAGCCGTGACTCAGCGCCTGAATCAGCGTCCCCAGGGGGACAGCGAGGGGACACCGCCAACCCCTTGACCTGTTCACACAGCCCCGGCCCTGCGCTGGCCCAGCTCGGGCTCATTAGGGCTAATTAATCAACCCTCCTCGGAATGAATTCCTCTACATTCCTGCAAGCACGGTCCGGACGCGTTTTGCTGAACGTCAGCATCGTCCTGGGGCACCCCGATAATCCCGCGGGTACCCCGTGGTACCCCAGCATCCACACACCCAAATATCCCCTGAGACCCCGGGACCCCACTGCAACCCAAAACCCATGGCACCCAAATATCCCCCAATACCCCATGATCCCACTGCACCCTGAAACCCCATGGCACCCTAATGTCCCCCCAGTACCCCTTGGCACCCCAGCATGGCACAGCACCCAAATATCACCTGGCACCCCATGATCCCACTGCACCCCAAAACCCATTGCACCCAAATATCCCTCAGTACCCCGTGATCCAACTGCACCCTGACACCCATGGCACCCTAATGTCCCCCCAGTACCCCTTGGCACCCCAGCATGTCACAGCACCCAAATATCCCCCGTGACCCCACTGCACCCCACCCACAGCACCCAAATATCCCCTGGTACCCCGTGATCCAACTGCACCCCGACACCCATAGCACCCAAATATCCCTGGCACATGATCCCACTGCACCCCGAAACCCATGCACCCAAATATCCCCCAATACCCATGGTCCCACTGCACCCTGACACCCCATAGCACCCAAATATCCCCTGGTACCCCAGGATCCCACTGCACCCCAGCACCCACAGCACCCAAATATCCCCGGTACCCCACCATCCCACAATATCCATTAGGGACACCTCAATATCCCATAGCACCCTAATACTCAGTGAGTGGCACCCTAACGTCCCACGTCACCCCGACACCCCACGGTGCCGTGGCGGTCCCAGGACTCCTCCCGCGCAGGAATTTTGGCTGGCAGTGTGGAAAACAGCGGCCCTGGGAGGGCTCTTCCCACCCGCAGCCTCCAGATCGGGATTTATTCCCGGATTTGGGGCTTTGTGTGACCTTTAAGGGAAGAGCGAGGAGGCGATGGGCTCGGCAGAGTCCCGCAGCACCCGTGCCATGAGCAGGGCCGGTCTCAGCTGCGGGTGCGGCGGGGATGAGGGGGGGTCAGGGGTGTGCCGCCCCCCCTCCCCGCCCGTGCCCCGCCGGCCTCGTGCATCCCGAGCACGCGGGGTGGGAGCCGCGACCCCCGGCCTGTCCCGGCACGCCCCGGCACGGCACGAGGTGCCAACACCACCCCTGCTCCCTGCTGGGGCCCGGGCAGGGGTTTGGGGGAGCGGCGCCTTCACAGCCCCCCCGTCTGCACTGGCGGATCCCCCACCCCCCCACGAGGGACCCCCGCAGCCCTGGGCCCCCCCACCGTGTGGGGAGGGGGCGTGGTGGGCAGAGGGAGCCCCAGGCCCGGGGAACTCCCTGGTCCTCCCCAGCAAAACCTCGGGATCAGGACCTCTGGGCATCCCCCTCTGTGTGTGTGTGGCTGTGCACACTCGTGCGTCCGTGTGTCTGCATCCATACACATGTGTGTGTCCATCCATCCGTGTGTCCATCCATCCGTGTGCCCATCCATCCATATGTGTGTGTGCCCACATGTGTGTGTCCATCCGTGTGTGTCTCTATTTATGTGTGTGTGTGCACACTCGTGTGTCCGTGTGTCTGCATCCATACACACGTGTGTGTCCATCCATCCATATGTCCATACGTGTGTCCATCTCTGTGTGTCCATCCATCCGTGTGTCCATCTGTGTGTGTGTGTATGTCCACATATGTGTGTCCATCTGTGTGTGTCCATCCATCCATGTGTGTGTGCTCACATGTGTCCATCCATGTGTGTGTGTGCCCACATGTGTGTGTCCGTCCATGTGTGTCCATCCATCCATCCGTGTGTGCTCACGTGTCCATTCATGTGTGTGTGTGACAGTGCACGCACATGTGTCCATCCACATGTCCATCCATGGATGTGTGTCCACATACGTGTGTCCATCCATGTGTGTCTATCCATGTGTGTGTGCCCATCCGTGTGTCCATCCATGTTCCCATCCACGTCTCCATTCATGTCCCCATCCACGTGTGTGTCCATCCATCCATGTCCTCATCAATGTCCCCATCCATGTCCCCATCCATGACCCCATCCATGTCCCTATCCATGTCCCCATCCATGTGTGTCCATCCATCCATGTCCCCAGCCACGTCCCCATCCATGTCCCCATCCACATGTGTGTCCATCCATGTCTTCATCAATGTCCCCATCCATGTCCCCATCCACATGTGTGTCCATCCATGTCTTCATCAATGTCCCCATCCATGTCCCCATCCATGTCCCCATCCGTGTCCCCATCCGTGTCCCCATCCATGACCCCATCCATGTCTCCCTCTGTGTCCCCATCCATGTCCCCATCCATGTCTCCCTCTGTGTCCCCATCCGTGTCCCCCTCTCCCAGCCACATCCAGACCCCCCGTGCCCGTTCCCCTCTGTGCTCACCCGTGTGTGTGTGTGTGTGTGTTTGCACACGCGTGTGCCCGTTCCCGGGATCAGCCCGGCCCCCGCCGGCCCCGCAGCTGCCGCCGCCCCCCCGGACCCCGCGGCCCCCCCGGACCCCGCGGCCCCCCGCACCTGCCGCCGGCCGTGCCGGGGCCGGCCCTTCCCGGCACGCGGGCGCTCGGGGAGGAAGAGTGGTAATTAAGTTAATTTGCACATGCAAATCATCCGCAGTTGGAATCTGTTAATTTTATAATTTGATGTTTAATGTACATATCTGCTGTGTTTTCCCAGGCAGAAACCCGGCGTTTTCTGGGTGCTAATGACGAGGGCCGCGCCCCGGGGTGGGGACAGGGACCCCCCCGGGGGTGTGGGTGCTGTGAGGGCACCGGGGATGGCCACGACCGGCAGTGGGTGCGTCCCGCTCGGGCCAGCCCCAAAAAGGGTCGGATTTGCCCCATTCTGGAGGCGGCGCCTGCCCGGGAAGTGTTTGGGGATGATGGCAGAGCCGGGCCCTGGCGTGTTGGATAAGGGGACGTGGTGGCCACTGCAGCGTCCCCACCCCGTCACCGATAGGCAGCACCCAGCACCAACCGCCAGCACCCCAAAATTCGGGAGACACGGACCCAGCGTCCTCTCCCCTTCCCCAGGCACCCCTGGGAGCTCTGCTGCCACATCCCCATCCCCAGGGTCCGGCCTGAGGGTGGGGGGCCGCAAAAACTGCGGCTGTGCCCAGCTCAGCATCACCCCAAACACTGCCCTGGGCTGAGCATGGCCCCAAACACTACCCTGAGCCTGAGCATCACCCCAAATACGGCCCTGAAGGTGAGCACGGCACCAAATACTGCCCTAAATACTGCCCTGAGGCTGAGCATGGCCCCAAACACTGCCCTAAATACTGCCCTGCCGCTGGGCATCACCCCAAATACTGCCCTGAGCCTGAGCATGGCCCCAAATCCTGCCCTGAGGCTGAGCATCACCCCAAATACGGCCCTAAATCCTGGCCTGGGACTGAGCATCACCCCAAACACTGCCCTGAGGATGAGCATCACCCCAAACCCTGCCCTGAGGCTGAGCATGGCCCCAAATACGGCCCTGAGGGTGAGCATGGCCCCAAACACTGCCCTGGGACTGAGCGTGGTCCCAAATACTGCCTTGAGGCTGAGCATCACCCCAAACACTGCCCTAAATCCTGCCCTGCGGCTGGGCATCACCCCAAGTACTGCCCTGGGACTGAGCATGGCCCCAAACACTGCCCTAAATACTGCCCTGAGTCTGGACATCACCCCAAACACTGCCCTGGGACTGAGCATGGCCCCAAATACTGCCCTGGGGCTGAGCATCACCCCAAATACGGCCCTAAATCCTGCCCTGGGGCTGAGCACAGCCCCAACCACTGCCCTGAGGCTGAGCATCACCCCAAACACTGCCCTAAATCCTGCCCTTGGGCTGAGCACGGCCCCAAACCCTGCCCTGAGGTTGAGCATCCCCGGGGACCGGGCATCCCTCCAGGGCTGAACATCACCCCGAGTTCAGGCCCACCCCAAGGCCGAGCAGCACCCCAGGGCCAAACGTCACCCCAAACCCACCCCTCCCCAAGCCGATCCCCCGCAGCTGCCGGGGCTGGCTGAGGCCACCCCGGCCCGGGCCGTGTTTATCTGCAGCACCAGCTGGGCCTTTGCATGTGCCGGATTTGTGGGTTCCCTTTGAAGCTGCGGCTGCCGCCGGCCCCGCGCCGCTGCCGCGGCGGAGATAAGGCGGTTCCCCGCAGCCCGGGGCTCGGAAGGACGCGGTCACCCTCCCTCCACCCTCCTTCCATCCTCCCCCCCGGGGCCGGATCCGCCTGGGAGCTCCCCCGGTCCCCAGCAAGGCAGGGAGCGGCCCCCGGGGAGCAGGGGAGGGTGATGCCACCTTTCTAATGAAAACTAATTGCCATTAATCCAGTCTCATTGTTTACTCCGGGCTGATTTAAGCACATTTCAGGCAAGACTGAGCAGTTGAACGTTTCTAATGTATTTTTCTTTCTGCTTTAATGACCTTGTTCTGCCACCCCGCTGCCACCTCCCTGCTCCGGGAGGCGGCTGGTGACTTCACCGAGTTCCTGGGGACACCGAAGGACCTTCCGTGGCTGCCCTGGGGGGGTGGGGATGGAGCTGAGCCCCCCGAGCCCCCGGGGGACCCGGCTGGGACAGCCCGTGTCCCCAGCAGTGTCACCCAGCCACGGTGACACCGGCTCTCCCTTGGGTCCCGCTGTGCCCCAAGGTCAAACCCTGCCCAGCCCCTCCTGGCCGCTGTCCCCGAGGTCCCAGGCTCTGCCATCCAGATGTGCCCCCCATGACCCCATTCCAGCTGTTCCCGCTGTCACCCTTGGGCCATCCATCCATCCATCCATCCAGATGTTGCCCCCACGCTCCCAAACCAGCTGTTCTCACTGTTTCCCCATCCAGATGTGCTCCCAGGAGCCGGGGCTGTCCCAGCCCAGCTGTTCCCCCCCCAGCCCACCACCCGTGCCCCCCACACCTCCCACCCCACCCCCGTGCCCCCCCAACCCCCCAGCGAGCCCGGGTTATTTTTATCCTCCTTTCAGCTCCTGCTCCGGTTCCATCCGGAGTCAGTGACTTTCACAACCTCCTTTGTGCCAGCCCAGAGTTTCAGTTCTCCTCCTCCCTCTGGCAGCGAGCCAGCGCCGGGCTGGGGGGGCCCAGAGGTGCCCGTCCCCCCCAAACCCCTGAGGGGGGCCGTGCCACACGGAGGAGGTGCCCCCACCCCTGCTCCCCGCTCAGCTTTCCTCCTTTCTCCTCACCAGGATAAAATCCTCAAGGTTCCCGTATCCTACCCAGGAGGAGGAGGAGCAAAGTCAAGGCTTTGGGGTGGGCAGGGTTTTCTCCCTCCCCGGGGTCACCGTGTGGCAATGGGGGGATGCCTCGTGTCCCCCCGATCCTTTCCCTGACCTCTCCCTCTCGGCTCGTGCCTCAGTTTCCCCACGCACCCACAGACCCCCCCAAACCCAACCCCAGCCCCCCCCAGAGTCACCCCGGCCGATCCCAGCGCCCCCCATGTGGATCCCCCCTGGCAGAGCGGCTCCTCCGGGGGAAGCTCCGGGGCCGGGCCTGGCCCGGGGCCCCGCAGCGATTGTGATTTTCCCCTCAAGCGTGGCTAACGCCGGCCCCGCAGCCCGAGCCAAAGCATTCCCACCCCCCGGGGAGCTGGGACAGGGACAAACCTGGGCACGGGGGATCCCCTCCCGCAGCCTCACAAGGATTTCACCCAAAACTACGGCACAAACCGGGGGCAGCTGCTGAACCCACCCTGCCGTTCCCTGCCATTTTTTTGCCCCCTCCATCAGCTCTTTTCCAGCTTTCAGCCCCGTCCTGCAGTTCTGATGCTGTCTCTGCACGAGGTTAAACCCCCAGGAACCGGGGTTCTGTTCCTCAAAAAGATTCATTAATTCAAGGACAATCAGAGTCGAAAAAGCCGCTTAAAAAAAAATCATCTTTTTATTTATGCCATTATTACAACCACAGAGTAAAAAATGATGCATTCCTGGCTTTGAAGTAGAGCAAACAAACCGCACGAAATGGTTAAAAAAACCCCAATTAAACGGTGAAAATCCTGCCCTTCCTCCCTGCCTAAGGACTGGAGTTAAGGTCAGCTCTTTCCTTCCTTAATCTGTGATTTTTTATCTGGATAGCAATTTTCCCTGGGCTGCCAGCCGCTTGGTAAACGGCCTCTTTTGTCTTTAGCCCTTCCTTTCTCCTGAGGAAAATGGAATCCGATTTTTTTTTTTTTGTCGGTGTTGTTGATACGCCGGTGCCCGATACCCCGAGCGAGCCGGGGATGCTCCCACCGCATCCCGGGCTGGGCCCGCTGCCGCTCCAGGTGCCGCGGGAGCGGCGGGGCCGGGCGCTTTGGGCATCCGCCCGTGCCTTGTTGAACGTCCCCGTCTGTCACCGCCAGCGCCCGGGACACGATCCAGAGCGCGGTTTGTGGCGGGGAGGTGCCAAGCCGGCACGCCGCGGGCGCCTGGCAGGCGCGGCCGGGGTTCAGCGGCGTTTCCCATGGCCCAGCACGTCCCCACCCCAGTGTCCTTTGTCCCCAGAGAGGTTTCTGCGCCTCCTCTGGCGTCCAGACCCCCAGGCCGAATCCTGCGCCCCTTCCCGGGGAAGCCTTGGGCCTGGCTGAGCCTGGGCTTTGCTCCAATCGATGCTCCAGCCTCTCTTAACACCTCGCAGGGATCGATGGACAAGGCAGGGAATTGCCGGCTCCGAGGGACGCGGATAATCCCCCTGGCAGGGCTCTGCCTGCAGCTCCCACCTTAACCCTGCCCGTGCCGGGGTGGGCACCGGGCCCCCGGGCCGTGCCACCCGCCTGTGCCCGTCACAGGTGACCCTGCGGTCACCCCCGGCCCCAGGGCTCTGCCTGTGCCTGCCCTTCCTCCAGCTGCACAGAGCTCCCACAGCCAGCGAGAAAATCCACCAAAATCACCCCAAAACCGGACCAGCCGGTGGCACTGGGGTCACTTCCCTGAGTGGGGGGACACTGCTGTTCCTTCCCGGATCCCTGCCCAAATCCTTTCCCAGCTGCCCTGCCAGATCCTTTTCCAGATCCTTTTCCAGATCCTTTTCCAGATGCCCTGCCAGATGCCCACGCTCCACTTCCATCGCTAAAAGGCAATTTGACACCTGAAATCGCACTCCGCGAACGGGCGCGGGGCTGCCCACGCTCCCGCGGGCTCCCGGGGGGCTGCGTGTCCCCGGGGGGCTCCCGGGGGGCTGCGTGTCCCCGGGGGGCTCCCGGGCTCTGGGAATGCTCATCCCGCTCTGCCCCAGCGTCTGGAGCGTCCCTCAGCCGGAGCAGGAGCCGGCCCGGCCCATGGCAGAGCCCTGCAGAGCTCAGCACAACCCTGAGCTCCCCGAGGGGTGACACGGCCCGGGGTGCTGGGGACAGCGAGATCCCAGCGATCCCTGGATCCCGTCCTGGGGAATCGGCTTTCGAGGAAATGCAATGTGGGGAGAGGGAAGAGGAAGCTGGAAAAGCTCCAAGATCAGCGGCACTGATACGAAACCATAAATTATCCTCCGGCTGTGCCGGCTGCGGGGACGGGCAGCCCCTCGGAGAGCCGGGGAAGCGGCACCGCCGGCATCGACCCCGGCCCCGCCGCCGCGGCCGAGCCGCTGCCATCGTTAGCGGGAGCTGCAATTGCTCATCAATCCAAAGCGGCTAATTAACAGGCGCCGCGGCCGGGGCTGCTCCCCGCATCCATCACGGCACGCGGCCCCGCATCCATCACGGCCCCGCCGCCGGCGGGGTTGGTGCCCGCCGTAAATCACCGGCACCGGGGCTCGGCGCCAGAGCCCCCGGCCGGCGGGAGGGGCGCGAACCCCCCCGATTTCGGCAGCATCCGGCAGCACCGGGATGCGCCGGCTGGGTCGGGAGGACTCCGGTTCCCTTCATCCCCCTCCGGCAAGCGTTAACCAGCTCAGCTTCCCGGCATCCCCACGATCTAATTACACCGAAGATGAAGCAGGGAACGATACCTCGCCGTTAATTAATAACTCGTCACGGCTCAGAGCAGGCGGAGAGCGCGAACGCCGGGTGCTGGCGGGATCAGGGCGCTCAGGATTTGGGGTGCAGGGAGGCGGGGAGGGGGGCACAGGCACCCTGGGAGCCGGAACGGGAACGAGGAGCTGAAAAACGACATTTAAATAATAAATCCCAGCTATTAAGAGAGGCTGTACCTGGGAGCGCCGGGCAGCGCCGGCGGCCAGCGGGGTAATTAGACCGCGGCTGAAATGATGAAAAGATATCTGCAGGCTTTGAGGCCGAGGCTTTGAAGCTGTAAATCCTGTGAAGGCAGCATCCCCGCACGCACCCGCCGGGAGATATTTACCCGGGACCTGCTTCCCACCATCCACGTGGTGTGCAGAGCCCAGGAATAAAAAAATCCCCCCCGCCACGGGAAGATGATGAGGCCGGAGGGATGGTCCTGGGTACCCCAAATTTGTGCGCTTAGGGAAGGGTGACCCCAGCACCGGGGAGCACCGGGCAGGCTGAGGTTGGTGAGGTTATCCCAGGGCTGCAATTGTCTGTGCCGGGAATGCCGGAGCCTCGTCCCGGGGGGTTTTGGAGTTTCTGGGATGAAGTGAAAGGTCCCAGTCGGGGCAGGGAGGGTGAGCCCAGCAGCACCCGGGGAGGGTGCGATTTTCTGGGGGGTTCCACCAGCTTGGCCCGGGGTGTTCCCCCAGCGCTTGGAAAGGTTTGGATTTCAAACCCCGCCTGTCCCAAGCTGGCATTGCACCCCCAGGGACACCGGACACCCCCGCACGTACCCGGGTGTTCACCCACCCACCCACGGCACCCCCGGTGCTCGGCACCGCTGTGGCTGTGCCAGGTCACCCAAAGGGACGTGACCGTGGTGCGGGGTGGCACCTGTCCCAGAGAGGCCACCCAAATGGGAAAATCCTTGGATTTGGCCTCTCACCTGCCCAAATCCTCTCTGCACGGGGGTTTGGGGCCGGCGGTGCCGGGGATGCCCTCGGGGCGCGGCGTGGCCGGACAGCAGAGCCCGGCAGGAGCGATGCGGCAGCTCGGCACAGGGGTAATTAGCAGCTTTGATTCCAGATCCTCATTAGGGGCTGGCACCCCCCGCCGCTGCGCTCCGTGCAATTAGTCGCTAAGTAACACACGGATATTTATACCCCGGCACAGAACCGGGGCCGGCACGATGCCGGCACCGGCATCGCCGGGATGCTCCGGCTGGGACCGGCCACGGCCGTGACGGGGACATTTTGGGACAAGCGGCCCGGCCTGGCAGGCCGAGGAGTTGGGATGAGGCTCCGAGAGCCGCCCTGGGGTGCTCAGTAGCGGGGCAGCACCCAAGGGTGGGCACCCACAGGGACACGTGCGGCACGGTCACCCTGGGGAAGCCGCATCCCCGGCACCACCGCGAGGCAGCGGCAGCTCCAAGAGGTTTTCTATGGGGAAGATGTTTTATCTTCCCTCTCACCCCACCCTAATTAATTGTTTTAATTAAGGAAATGCCACCTCCACTCCCGACTGCCATTTGCCTGCAGAAACGTTGCTAATTACGGCGAGGGAATCGCGCCGGGGCTCGTTCGCAGGCAGCTGGGAGGGGGGTTGTGAGTGGCGGGGATGGAGCGGGGGGGGGCTAAAAATATATGGGAAAAAGGAAAATAAATGAGCTCTAGGATGTAAATCACCCTCCGGGCAGCCGAGGGAGTTTGGGGGTCCCCTGTGAGGAAGGGGTGGCCGTGGTGGGGGTTTGGTGCCTCCATCCGCCCCCTCCGCCCCGCAGCGGGTGGTGCTGAGCGAGCCGGGCCCCTTGCGGTGCCACCCGGCCGGAATCCGGTTCGGGAAGTGGGGGGGCTGAACCCCGAATTCGCCACTGCACACGGAGCTGGCACCGCCGCCTCCCTCGCCGGCTTTGTCAGCAGCAGCCGGGAGCTCGCGCTGCGCTCTGCTTTTTAACAGCTTTCATGAATTTTAATGGGCAGTTGCTGCTGGATTTCTCCTCTTCCCGCTGCTTTCCCGCCCCCCGCAGCCCTTCGGGTCGCCCTTTATCCTCCCCGGGGCTGCTCCGGCTCTCAGCATCCTCCGAGCACCCCCAAACCTTCCCCTCGTCACCCCCACAGAGCGGATTTGTCCCCACCAGCGCCGGGTGTTGGCGGCGGTGCCCCCGGGCCGAGGGTGCCGCGGCTCTTCCCGGTGGCTCCGGGCACCCTCGGGGGGCTTTTCCCGAAATTCCACGGATACAAACGCTCCGGAGACGCCACTTCAGAACCATCCGTCTTTATTAGCAGCCGGTTAACACCTCCCCGAGGGACCATAACCGAGGGAAGCAACTTAATCACCGTCATGCAGCAAAGTGCGGGCGAGCACGTCTGCCCCGGCCCTGCCCGCCCCCCGCGCCGCCGCTCCCGGGGGCTGCGGTGTCCTCGGGTGCTCCCACCTGGTGACAGCGTCCGTCCTGGTGTCCTCTGAGGGTGTCGCTGCTGGCTCCGTGTGACAGCACCGCCCCTGGGCCTCAAGCCTTGTCCCCAATGGTCCCTCCAGGTTCTGCTGGTCCCTCCTTGGTTCTTTGGTTCCTCCAGACCTGCTGGTTCTCCAGCCATGGCCCTCCTGGCCCCAGGCAATGATGGCCCTGTGATGTCCCTTCTCCTCCCTCCTGGTCCCTCCTGGCTCTTTGGGTCCTCCAGGCCCCCTGGTTCTCCAGCCATGCCCCTCCTGGCCCAGGGGGTTCCCCCAGCGCTTGGAAAGGTTTGGATTTCAAATCTCCCTGTCCCAAGCTGGCATTGCACCCCCCAGGGACACACGGACACCTCTGCACGTGCCCAGGCAATGATGGCCCCTCTGATGTCCCCTCTCCTCCCTCTGGTCCCTCCTGGCCCTGTGGTTCCTCCAGGCCCCCTGGTTCTCCAGCCATGGCCCTCCTGGCCCCAGGCAATGATGGCCCCTCTGATGTCCCCTCTCCTCCCTCCGGGTCCCTCCTGGTCCCTCTGGGTCCCTCCTGGTCGGTGATGGGATCCCCCATGGAAGGGGCGTTGGGTTCTGCCCTTTTCCCAGGGGATTTGGAGTTTGGGGCCGGGAAGTGTCAGAGCGAAGGGGTTTGGGTGTGCCAGGGCAAGGCCACAGAGCCCCGGCCCCTCTGCCCCCCTGCACAGGCACAGGGACACGGGGCACTCCTTGTCACCAGGGCAGGTGGCACCCCTGAGCTCCCACAGATGTCTGGGGGTGTGGATCCAGCCCCACCGGCTGCCAAACCCCACCAGCGCTCGCTGTGGCTCCATCCCAGCTCCCAGCAGCTTTCCCAGAGGCTCCATTCCCAGCTCCTTTGGATTTGGGTCCCACTCGGAACACAAAGCGTCGCTTCGAAACGACTCGCGGTTGCCAAAGGGATCGAAATAACATTTTCTGGCGAAGATTTCGCTTTGTTTTTTTAAAAACGCTGCTTAGAAATGCTCGGCGCTGTCGGTCCCTCTCCTGCCACCGCCAAATTCCAGAGATTTTGGAGCTGATCCCACCTGGCTGCAAAATTCCTCTTATTCTGGGAGAAATTTCCCGGCTCCATCCCCCACCCTAAGAGCCAGTGTTGGACCTGGGTGAGCTTTGGGAAGGACAGAAATGAGCTTGGACCGCTGGTGGGTCTGCTTGGCTCCCTGGGCTGGGAAAAACTTGTTCCATGAAGAGTGCGTAGGAGCAGGGGAAGGAGTGGGAGAAGTTGGATCGATCCTGCCCAGGGCTTCTGCTGAACCAGGTCCTGCTGCCCCAGCACGGTGCAGGGAGCGTGGCCCCAGCAAAGAAACTCTGTGCTGCTGTCCCGGGTCATGGAACTGCCCTGCTGAACGAGGGGAGGGGCTGTGGCCACGGGGGGATGGCAGCAGCCATGAGGGGTTGGTGGCTGTGGCCATGAGAAGGAGGTGGCTGTGGCCATGGATGATGGCAGCAGCCATGAGGGGATGGTGGCTGTGGCCATGAGGGGGTGTTTGTGGCCATGAGGGGATGGCTGTGGCCACAGGGGGATGGTGGCTGTGGCCCTGGGGGGATGGCAGCAGCCATGGGGTGATGGCGGCTGTGGCCGTGGGGAGGAGGTGGCTGTGGCCATGAGGGGACAGTGGCTGTGGCCACGGGGAGGTGGCTGTGGCCTAGAGGGGATGGTGGCTGTGGCCATGAGGGGATGGTGGCTGTGGCCATGAGGGGATGGATGTGGCCATGAGAAGGAGGTGGCTGTGGCTATGGGGGGATGGCAGCAGCCATGGGGTGATGGTGGGTGTGGCCACGGGGGGTTGGCAGCTGTGGCCATGGGGGTTTGTGGCTGTGGCCATGGGTGATGGCAGCAGCCACGGGGAGATGGTGGCTGTGGCTATGAGAAGGAGGTGGCTGTGGCGGGATGGCAGCAGCCATGAGGGGTTGGCAGCTGTGGCCATAGGGTGATGGTGGCTGTGGCCATGAGGGGATGGATGTGGCCATGAGAAGGAGGTGGCTGTGGCCATGGGGGGATGGCAGCAGCCATGGGGGGATGGCAGCAGCCATGAGGGGTTGGCGGCTGTGGCCATGGGGGTTGGTAGCTGTGGCCATGAGAAGAAGGCGGCTGTGGCCATGAGGGGACAGTGGCTGTGGCCATGGGGGATGACAACAGCCATGAGGGGTTGGCAGCTGTGGCCACGGGGAGATCATGGCTGTGGCCACGAGGGGATGGTGGCTGTGGCCATGGGGCGATGGTGGCTGGGGCCATGAGGGGTTGGTGGCTGTGGCCATAAGAGGAAGGTGGCTGTGGCCATAAGAAGAAGGTGGCTGTGGCCATGGGGGGACAGTGGCTGTGGCCATGGGGGGACAGTGGCTGTGGCCATGGGGGATGGCAGCAGCCATGGGGGATGGTGGCTGCAGATTCAAGCACCTGGCACCCCCAAGGCCACAACCATTTCCCTGTGTCATCTCCCTTACTCCATCACCCCCAGCTCTGCCTCCATTCTCCATCTCCATCACTCCAGCCCTGCTTTCATCTCCCCCACTCCCGGCCTCCATCAGCCCCAGCTCCTCCACCGCCGCTCCCGGAGCCCGCGGGTGCCACCGGCTCCCGCATCCCCACGAGGCGAGGGCGCCGGGGAGGAGCGCCGGGAACCGGCGCGGAAGATCAAGAGGAAAATGATCAAAGGAGGGATGTGGTGAGCGCTGGCAACCCTGTCACCCTGGAGACGGGAAGCAAATATTTGGGCTAATGGCACTCCCGGGGAGCAGGACTGGGCGCTTCCCATTGTCGGGTGACAATAGCGACGGGCAGCTGCCACCGAGCCGCTGGCAGGGGCGGCGAGGGAGGAATTTGGGCTATCGGCGGCTCCTAATGGGAATTGGCCGTGAGGCAGAGCTGGGTACCCGGCCGGGGGGTTGAAGAGCCGGTGGGATGCTGAGCCGGGGGGATGAGGAGCCAGGGAGATGAGGAGCCGGGGGATGCTCTGGCTCGGGGATGAGGAGCCGGGGGGATGAGGAGCCGGGGGATGAGGAGCCGGGGGGATGAGGAGCCAGGGAGATGAGGAGCCGGGGGGATGAGGAGCCAGGGGGATGCTCTGGCTCAGGGATGCTGAGCCAGGGGGATGAGGATTCAAGGGGATGCTCATTTGGGGGATGCTGATTTGGGGGGATGTTTTGGTTTGGGGATGCTCATTTGGGGGATGCTCTGGTCGGGGATGCTCTGGCTCAGGGATGCTTTGTCCAGGCCGATGTTTATCCAGGGAATGCTCTGGCTCAGGGATGCTCATCTGAGGGATGCTGAGTTGGGGGATGCTCTGGCTTGGGGATGTTTATCCAGGGAATGCTCTGGCAGGGGATGCTCGGCTGGGGAATTCAGGGGCTGTTGGGAGGGCAGGAGGTCACCGCGCTGGCGCTGTCCCGCGGTGCCACCGTGTCACAAGGCCGGCAGCACCCCGGGCTCCTCCAGCCCCGCTCCGTGTGGATCTGTCCCATCCCTGGGCTCGGCCTTTCCCCACCGTCGTGTCCCCAGAGGCAGCGAGCCCTCCCCGAGCCTTCCAGCCCCGAGGATGCTCCTCCTGCCCAGCCGGGAGGGAAACTGAGGCACGGAGAGCTCAGGCAGGCAGCGAGGGCTGGGACGGGGCTGCAGGAGCTGCGGGAGTGTGGGGACACAAATAAAT
This sequence comes from Acrocephalus arundinaceus, assembly GCA_021534815.1. Lineage (NCBI taxonomy): Eukaryota > Metazoa > Chordata > Aves > Passeriformes > Sylviidae > Acrocephalus > Acrocephalus arundinaceus. Next base: position 717,504 of record JAJEOU010000003.1, on the reverse strand, counting down.
AAACAAACACACATTACTTTTTTAATGTATCTTTTTAATAACCTCCAGCAACTGGTTGAACACAGAGAACACTTAAAATTAAATATAGCCTCAAATATCTCCAGTTTTAACCCACGGGTGTGTTTGTGAGGTCTTTAAGACGCTGGGAGAGCACCCAGGCTGCCACCTCCCACCCTCCTGCTTGGGGACACCCGGCAGGGGTGACAACTTGGCCCTTGGTGGCCCTGGGCCCACCACTGGTGGATGAGTGGGAGAAGCTGGGATCGATGGGCAAGGCAGGGTGGGCACAGCCCGGGCCCTGGGGAGGACAGGAGGGTTGTTACCACCCTTTTTTTATTATTGATGATATAATATTAATATTCTAATAATTATAAAATTATAAAATTAATATTGATAATATCAATATTATCAATAATGATACTAATAATGACGATGATAACAGCAATAATAATTATTATTAAATAAATATAAATAAATAACATATAAATATATAATATAATATGTAATATATAATAAATATATAATATAATATAATATAATATAATATAATATAATATAATATAATATAATGTAATATAATGTAATATAATATAATATATAAATATAATATAATATATATATAAATAAAATAAAATATAAATAAATAATATAAAATAACAATAATAACAATTTTAAATCTAAATTTTAATAATAACAATGCTGACGCTGAAAGTACTAATCTAATTAAAAATATTATTATTCAGGCTAATAATTCCCGAGCTGGCAAAGGGCCTTCGCCCGGTGCCCCCGCCCGTGCCCACAGGGCAGCACCTGACGTGCCGCCCGCCCGTCGCTTCCAGGAGCAGGATGGAATTGGAGTGACACGGAGGAAAATCAATCTGAATGAATGAGGTCACCTGCCTCATAAATAATTCATCAAAGGCGGCGGTGACACACCTCGGCCCCGCGGGGGCGGGCGGGGGAGCGGCACGGCCCGGATGGGTGCGGGGGACAGGGGGACAGGGGGGGGTGTCAGGGACAGCGATGGGTGCTGGGGACAGGGGTGGGTGTCAGGGACAGCGGTGGGTGCTGGGGACACGGATGGGTGCTGGGGATGGGCCCTGGGGACAGAGGTGGGTGATGGGTCCAGGGATGGGTGCTGGGGACAGGGGTGGGTGTCAGGGACAGGGATGAGCACTGGGGACAGGGATGGGTGCTGGGGATGGGCTGGGGACAGGGATGGGTGCTGGGGACAGGATGGGTGCTGGGACAGGTGGGGGGGACAGGGTGGGTGGGGACAGGATGGCTGGGGACAGGGGTGGGTGCTGGGGACAGGATGGGTGCTGGGGACAGGGATGGGTGTTGGGACAGGGATGAGCATTGGGGACAGGGTGGGGTGGGGCAGGGATGGTGCAGGGGACAGGGATGGGTGCAGGGGACAGGGATGGGCTGGGGACAGGGATGGGTGCAGGGGACAGGGATGGGTGCTGGGTCCAGGCCCAGCTCAGCCATGCTGAGCCTTGCACAGGACACAGGATGGTGCCCAGCCCCAGCAAGGCTCAGGGTAGGGGTGGCACAGGGCCCCGGGGTGCTGGGTGGGTGCTGGGGTGGGACAGGGCTGGACCTGCAGCGTGGCAGGACCCCCCCCGTCTCTGGGACGAAGCCACGAGGTCCCTTCGCAGCCCCCCCAGGGGTGCCCCCCCAGCGCACAGCTGCTGCCACCAGCTGCCCCGGGGAGGTGGCAAAGGCGCTTTTGTCCCCTGGGAGGGGCGGGCAGGTGCTGGAGGTGCGGCCAGGAAGGGCAGGAGGGGCAGCAGGCGCGGGGATTACAGCGGGAAGAAAGCGGCGCAGTGTGAGCCCGGCAAATGTTTTAATTCCCTTTAATTCCCCGCCTGCACCCCGGCCCTGGACTCGTCCCCGGGGTCACCAACCCTCCCCAGGCGCGCGGGGCTCTTCCCAGCCTCCCTCCTCGGAGCTGTTCTGGAGGAAGGCGAGCAAAGGAGCCCAAAATGTTGGAAAAGAACATCTTGAAGCCCTTCTGCCATCTGTTGTGCTTTCAGCGCAATTAAGCAGGCAGCAGCCGTGCCAGGCAGCAGGAGCATCCCTGCCTTCAGCAGCCGTCCCCCTGCCAGGCCTGGGAATCCACCCCGGGGGGCTGCGGGTGGGTTTCGGGTGCCCGGGGCAGCTGGTTGGCAGCTGGGAGCGGGCGCAGCTGTCCGGGCTGTGCTTGGCAGGTGCCTGGAGGGAGGCGGCTCCTCTCTCCCGCCTCTCCCGGCTCGCCAGGGCCGGTGCCAGCCCAGCTGTCCCTCCCCGCGGGTCACTGGGGCGCTCGGGGCCATTCCGGGGTGCAGGTGGGGACAGCGACACGCTGACTGGTGGCACCCCCAAACTCCCCAGGCCATGCGGCTGTCTGGTGTCACCGCACACCCAGCCAGGCCACCAGGAGCTGCCGCAGACGGGGCTCAGAGCTCCGCCCGGCTCAGCCCCGAGCGCTCCCGCCACCCGCAGCCCCCGAAGCTCCGCGGGGGGGATTCGCCCCCGGATCCGCGGCTGCCGCCAGCCCCCAGCGCCTCCCCGAGCTGCCGCCGGCGTTAACTTTGCCGGCAACATCGGTTTATCCCCTTGATCTTGACGGGAGCTGGGAAGCAAGGGAAGCATCCCCAGGGAGCCGCCGTCACACACTCCGAGCTTTAATTAGGGCTGGGAAATCGCCGCCGACAGCCGCGCGGGGAAGCGAACCCGGCACGGATTTAGGGCCGAAATTAAACTCTCCGCACCGAAACGGGGAGCGAAAAGCCCCGAGCGCAGCTCCCGGCGGTGCCGCGGCTGCGGGGTGGGGGTGCGGGGAGCGGCCCCGCAGCCGCTGCCCGCGGGGAGCTCGGCAGATGGCGGAGACACGCCGGGAAAGGCGGGATGGAGCCGCAGCTGCGGCGAGAACGGCTCCGGAGCGGCTCAGATGGGGATGGGGGAGCCGCTCCCCAGCCCCCCGCGTCTGTCCCCAGCCGCTGGGATCCCCGGAGTGGTGGGGACAGTGGGGACAGTGACACACACGTGGCCTGGCCTGCTCTGTGCGGTCCCCACAGGGATGCACCGGGCAGGGCTGGACCCCCGCACCCACCACGGCAAGGGCTGGGGACACGTGTGGCACTGGGGACACGTGTGGCACTGGGGACATGTGTGGCACTAGTGACACGCGTGTCACCTCCCCCCGTGTGGCATTGGGGACACGTGTGGCACTGGGGACATGTGTGGCACTAGTGACACGCGTGTCACCTCCCCCCGTGTGGCACGGCACAGACCGGTGCCTACCCAGCAGCCGCCGGTCCTGCTGTGCCAGGGCGATTCCTGTGGTGCCACCCACCAGTTTTGGGATGAAGCTTTGCAGGATTGGGTCACCAGAGTGGACTCGGGGGGATGGCATCTGTCCCTTCCCAGCAGTACCGGGATGTCCCGGGCCAGCACGGGTGTCCTGGCACGGCGGGGACCCAGCACGGTGGCGCTGTCACGGTCCCCAGTGTGGCAGCACAAACCGGCAGCTCCCAGCCCGGCCGGGGATTAACCAGCCAGCTCTGCTGCTAATTAATAATCCACTTGATTAACAATTGTCAGTCAATATGTCACCAGCACAAGGACAGGCTCAGCGACCATGAGCTGGGGACGTCGCTCCATGGGGCCACCGTCCTCATCCTGCTCCTCTTCCAGCACGTCCAGCACAGCCTGCTCGGGCCCCCACCCTGCCCCTATTAATTACCACCCCTATTAATTGCCACCTGATGATGTCATGGGTCATCTGATGATGTCACCAGCATCCTGTCTGTCCCCTCGCCATCCCTGCTGCCATCACCCAACAGGCTGGGGTCCCTTTGTCGCACCAGGTGACACAAGGAGCCACTCTGATGGTGAAATTTGTCACTCATTTGTCACTCATTTGTCACTCAGGCTCCCGGAGATGTCACAGCCTCCCACACTCACCCCAGGCTCCCACTCAACACCTTGGATGGAATTTGGCCACCAGGGACCCTGAAGCCTTGAGGTGCAGCGGGACACCCCCAAAATGTGGAGGAAAGCCAGACCCATCCCTGGTATTAAGGGCATCGTCCCCGCTGTCCCCTGCAGGTGACACCGGGGATGTCACATCCAGCAGGGCTGGGAACAGCAGCTTTGGGGGGGGCTCCCTTCCCTCCATCCTGACCCCCCCAGCGCTGAGCAGAGCAGGGGGGGCAGGCGGAGGGCGCGGTGCCCCCCAGGGCAGCTTTACCAGCCGGAGAGTGAAGCAGGGCGCAGTTCAGCCTCCCGTGCGAGGGAACGGGAGCAATTAGCTAATTGCGGCGGTGGGCGCCTGCCCCGGCCCCCCCCGTGCGGCCGAGCGGGCTCCGAGCGCCGCCGCCGCCGCTGCACTTTGTGCTTAACCTACATTTGCTTTTGTCCCGGCCGGAGCGCGCCCGGGGCTCTGCGCTGGGCTCGGCTCGGCTCTCAGGGCCCCTCTCAGCAGCCCCCAGCCCCAAATTAAGCTGAGCTCGGGTAAGTGGGTCACACTCAGCACAGCAGTGTCCCAAGACAGGGATGGGGGTTCGTGTCCACCCGGGAAGGGAAATCACAGAAATCTCTTCCCCAGGGTGCGTCTCCCCCCTGGAGCATCCATCCATCCTCCTCCAGCCCTTCCCGGGAGGACGGGAGCGCTCTGGGGAGCGCAGTGCCTGACAGCTTCCATCGAGCTTTAATTAACTAATGAGGCTCGGCGTTCCCCGCTCCGTGAGCAAACACACGGAGGCAGAGGGGGCCGATCCAGCTGTGACACCCGGCCAGATGTGCAGGGGGAGGGTGGGGGTGGCAGGGGACCGCTCTTCTCAGAAATGTGGGGACCCAGGGACCCCTTTGCCCTGAGGGAGCACCAGGGGCACAGTTTGGGGATCAGGAGTCACAGCGTGTCCCCTGGGCTCGAGGACAGTCCCATGGGCTCACCAGCTCCCTTTGGGCACTGCCAGCACCCCCAGTTGGCACCTCCATCGCCCCTTTCCTTCCATCCAAGGCCAGTTAAAATCCTGGAGCATCGCTGGGATAACTGGTCAGTAGTGCGTGCCCTGCCCGCGGTTCTCTCCGGAGCTGCTGCCTGCCAGGATGGATTTTTTTTATTATTTTTTTATTTTTTTTTTAACTGGGATGCATTTTTCCGCCTCGGTTGCCAGCGGGGTGGCTCGGCCCCGGGGAAGGGGCCGAGGGAGCGCAGCCGGCGCCGGTGACGCGGCAAGAAGGGGCCATTGTGGCCAGGCACAGCTGTGCGGCGCGGGCAGGGAGCAGTGGGAATGCAAAATGCTGCAGAGGGAAGGGCGAGCGGGATCCAGCGCCCCGGCACCGGGGATCCCCCACCCCGCACGTGCCCCGGTGACAATGGCGGCTTTATGGGGAGGGACAGCATCGCCTGCCCCAGGAGCTGCCGGGGTCTGGCATGTGCCATCATGGGGACAGGTGGGTGTTGGGGACACCCTGTCCCCATCCTGTCCCCATCCTGTCCCCCTGCGCACCACCGGCTCAGCCAGAGGAGGCGTTGGGTGCTCTTGGAGCCAGCAGCGACCTGCTCGGGAGGCTGAAGGGCCCGAGGTGTCCTGGCAGAGGGGACCGAGGGGGGGACAGAGAGCGGCTCCGTGCCCTCCCCGGCACCGCGACCCGGCGGGCAGCGGATCCTGTTTCAGCTCCACTGAATTATTCAGGCGCTGCCTCGCTGGGGCTGCTCCCCTCGGAGCCCCGCGGCCGGGACCGGTGTTCCTGGAGCTGTGCTGGGTGTCCGGGCGGGATGTGCGGCGGGAGAAGGGCTGGGATGAGCCGTGCCGCCTCCCCGAGCACGGGCGATGCTCAGCGGGCAGCACAGGAGCCGCTGCAAAGCCCCATTTCATTTCCCTGAAAGGAGAGGAGGGACGGGGGGAGAGGCCGCTCGGAGCTGGCCCAGATCCCGCCGCTTCTCTTTTTCATTCCGTGTTGTCATGCGGCGCCGGCTCCCGTTCCCGCTGATCCGCAGCGGCTGCTCCCTCCAGGCGGGGACGCGGATTTGTGGGGGCTCCCCCCGTGTGACCCCAGCTGAGCCCCCCCAGCCGCTGCTCCAGGGCTGGAGTGAGGTGCAGAGCTCTGCAGGACGTGGGGACATCCCTGAGATTCCTCCTGGGTTGGGAATTGTGGGATCGGGGTGTGGGGCACACTGGAGTGCGCTGGGGGCTCAGGGTGCTCCCCCACCCACCCCAAAACCCCTCCAGCAACAGCCCGAGGCAGGCGGAAAAGCTGCGGGGATGTCCCAGGGATGGGAATGTGGGATGGGACCGTGAGGGGGGTGTGGGACAGGGCAGGAGTGGGGACAGGGGACAGAGCAGGAGTGGGGACACGGGACAGAGCAGGAGTGGGGACACAGGACAGGAGTGGGGACACGGGACAGGGCAGGAATGGGGATACGGGATGGGGTGGGAATGGGGACACGTGATGGGGCAGGAGTGGGGACACGGGATGGAGCAGGAGTGGGGACACGGGATGGGGCAGGAGTGGGAACATGAGGTGGGGCAGGAGTGGGGACACGGGATGGAGCAGGAGTGGGGACACGGGATGGGGCAGGAGTGGGGACATGAGGTGGGGCAGGAGTGGGGACACGGGACAGGGCGGGAATGGGGACACAGGACAGGGCAGGAGTGGGGACACGGGACAGGGCAGGAGTTTGGGCACGGGACTGGGCGGTAATGGCAGCACAGGATGGGGCAGGAGTGGGGGCACGGGATGGGGAAATGATGCCGACACAGGACAGGACGCACTGGGGACGTGGGCAGGACAGCGGTGGGGATGAGCACAGGGCAGTGACGGGAACACAGGACCGGGCTCCTGGCCGCCACCGGCACCGGACGGGCCCGCAGGGTGATTTATGCCGGGCAGGTTGGTGGCACAACTGTTCGGAAGGGCGGCACCAGCTGCTCCGGCTGTTCCAGCTCGACCCGGGGCCAGAGCAAATCCTCGGGGATACCGGGAGCGGGGGCGATGCCCCGGGGCTGTCGGGCACTGCCGTGGGGCGGGACAGCAGGGCCGGGGGGGGATCTGGGGTTCGCTTCCCAGCCGCTGCGTGAGACCAAGACTCAAGCCAAGGCTCCCGTTAATCCAGACTTTAATCCGCTCTAAATCCCACCTTTAATCTGTTTAATGCCACCTTCGGGAATTAGGATCCCGTGCCGCGGCTCCGCTGAGCCGGGAGGAGGAAGAGGAAGAGGAAGGATGCTCAGACACTCGCGGTGCGGTGTCGGGGGGTCCCCGGCCCCGGGATGAACCGACAGCCGCCACCCCGGGCCTGAACCCTCCGCACTCTCCGCTCTCGGCCAGCGGCACCGCAGCCCCCGCGCCACGGGTGTCACCTCCCCTCGCGAGGCCGCCGTGCTCAAGGAGCGGGGGAAGCTCTGCGGGACCCCGCGGCTCTGCCGCGCTCAGCCCGGCCCAGCAGCGCCCTCCGCAGCTCCCGCTCTCCAGCGCCCCGCGCCGCCTCCACGCGTGATCCTCCCGCCCACACGGCGTGTCCCCGCCGCCCACCCGTGTCCCCGCCGCCCACCGGTGTCCCTGCCGCCCACCAGTGTCCCTGCCGCCCACCGGTGTCCCTGTCACCCACCAGTGTCCCCGTCATTCACCCGTGTCCCTGTCACCCACCGGAGTCTCCGTCACCCACACGTGTCCCCGCCGCCCACCCATGTCCTTGTCACCTACCCGTGTCCCTGTCACCCACCCGCGTCCCTGTCACCCACCCGTGTCCCTGTCACCCCGTGCAGACCGGGGGGACCCCGTGCCCCCCCCACGCGCGTTACCGGGACCGGCCCACGCGCGCGGGAACCACGGGGGCGCGCCCGCCCCGGCCCCGCCCACGCCCCGTTCGCGAGCTCCCATTGGCTGCTTCGTAGCAAGCCCCGCTCCGCCATTGGCTGGCTCCGCTCGAGAGACGCGCCCCCGGCCCCGCCCCCGCCGCTCCCGGCCCCGCGCGGGACTCGGCAGCGGCCGCGGGCGGGAGGCCCCGACCCGCCGGGAACCGGCACCGGGAACCGGGAACCGGGCACTGAGAGCCGGGCACCGGGAACCGAGAGCCGCCGGGAACCGGCACCGGGCACCGGGAACCGGGCACCGGGCACTGAGAGCCGGGAACCGGGCACGGAGAGCCGGGAACCGGGCACCGGGAACCGGACACTGAGCACCGGGAACCGGCATCGGGGACCGGCACCGGGCACCGAGAGCCGGCATCCAACACCGGGAACCGGACACTGGGCACCGGGAACCGGCACCAGGCACCGAGAGCTGGGAACCGGGCACTGAGAGCCAGAAACCGACACCGGCAACGGGCACCGGGAACCGGGCACTGAGAACCGGGAACCGGACACCGGCACTTGGCACCGGACACCGGGAACTGGCACTGGGAACCGGCACCGGGAACCGGACATCGGACACCGGGACTGGCACTGGGCATCGAAGACCGAACACCGGATACCGGGCGCTGGTAGCGGCTGCGGGGGCCCGCCGTGCAGGGAGAGGCGCCGGGGGAAGCGGGACCCTCCGCCCGGCCCCGCCCCGTCCAGCCCCGTCCCGCCCCGTCCCGTCCCGCCGGGGGCACCGGAGCAGCCCCAGTCCCGGTCTCGGCGCCGCTCTCCCCGAGGCAGGCTGCAGGTAAGGCCCGGTTCCTGCGGTACCTCCCGGTACCTCCCGGTACCTCCCGCTTCCTCCCGCTTCCTCCCATCTTCCCCGGTCCGTGGGGGCGCTCGGTACCGGCCCCTTTCGTGCTTGCGCTGCGGGGCGAAGCCTCTCGCCCCCACCCCGGGAACCATCCGCGTGTGCCCCCCCTCCCCGGTGCCACCGGCGGCCCCACCCGGCCCTCGGGAGCCGCGGGGGGAAAGGAGGGCTCGGGGAGCGGCGAGAGGCGGGAGCTACGGGCGGGCAGAGCCCCTGGATGTGCCTCAGCTTCCCCGGGTGGATAAAACACGGGAAAACGGCGATTTCCCCCCAAATTCAAGGGAAAGGCGACGGGGCTGGAAAGATCGCTGGGTGCTGGATAACGGGAGCCGGGAGGAGGCACCGGAGCCACCCCCGTGGGGCTGTCCCGGCCCCGCGTGCCCGGGCAGGGCCGGGTGCCCCATGGCAGCACTTGGCTTCGGGCATCGCCCGTCCCTCCTCCCGGAGGATGAAATCCCTCAATTCCTGGAAAGACGAATCCCTTTGGAGAGGCCGGATCCCTCCCGGGGCAAGGGCCGGGTGTAAAACCTCCCAGCTCTGACCAATCTCCCCCTGCGGCAGGGAGGGGTTTGGGGCATTTTGGGCCATTTTGGGCTGTTTTGGGCCGGTTTTTGCTGACCCTAAGCCCGGAATTAGATCCGAATTGTCCCACGGAGTTCTCCCCCCTCCCAGAGCGACTTTGTCCTCCCGCTCGCGGGGCAGGAAGCATGTGATGAGCCCCGGCCCCGCCGCAGCCGGACAGACGGACGGATGGTGGTTTGGCCTCAGTTTCCCCCCTCCCAGCCTCTGTTTTCTGCTTCCCCATAAGTCTCCGTCTGCTCCGAGCGAAGGAGAAAGGAAGTTGCTGCCAGAGAGAGCAGCTTGATGGCAGCTGGAGAAAGAAAAGGAGGAAATGGAAGGCGAGACAGATGCTCCAAAATAATCCCCCCTTCTTCCTCCTCCTCTCTGTCAAATAACCCCCCTTCCTCCTCCTCTTCCTCTGCCTTTTCTCCATAAAATCCCCCTTTCTTCCTCCTCCTCCTCTTCCTCCTCCTCTCCATAAAATAACCCCCCTTCTCCTCCTCTTCCTCTGCCTTTTCTCCATAAAATCCCCCTTTCTTCCTCCTCCTCCTCTTCCTCCTCCTCTCCATAAAATAACCCCCCTTCCTCCTCCTCTTCCTCCTCCTTCTCTCCTTAAAATAACCTCCATTCCTCCTCCTCCTCCTCCTCCTCCTTCTCCTCCTTCTCCTCCTCCTCCTCCTCTCCAGTTTGGCAGCTGCCCGCCCCCTGGGGCACAGGAATCCTGGGGGAATTCCTTGGTGCCGCACCAGACCCTCAGATCAGCCCCCAGGACCCTGTGGAGCCCCCCCTCCCTGCAGATCCGGGACCCCATTCCCACGGGAAGCTCTGGCGGGGGTTCCCCACCCGTGCCCGGGGTTGGCAGGGCCAAAGCCCCTCGGATGGGCGGCTCAGCTCCTTGCACAGACACGCTGGAGCTGCCGGGGCGGATCAGCGTTCCCGGGCAAAACCAAAACCCGGCACCTTCCCGTGGGTGCGTCCGCAGCCCCGGGACGGGGGAGGGAGATTTTGGGATGGAGGAGCTCAGACCGTGGTGTCAGAGGTGAAGGGGAGCGAGGGAACCTGTGAGGGGAAGATTTTGGGATGGAGGAGCTCAGACCGTGGTGTCAGAGGTGGAGAGGAACGAGGGCACCGGCGGGAGGGAGATTTTGGGATGGAGGAGCTCAGACCCGGTGCCAGGGGTGGAGAGGAGCGAGGGAACATGTGAGAGGGAGATTTTGGGATGGAGGAGCTCAGACCGTGGTGTCAGAGGTGGAGAGGAACGAGGGCACCTGTGAGGGGGAGATTTTGGGATGGAGGAGCTCAGACCCCGGTGCCAGGGGTGGAGAGGAGCGAGGGCACCTGTGAGAGGAGATTTTGGGATGGAGGAGCTCAGACGTGTGCAGGGGTGGAGAGGAACGAGGGCACCTGTGAGAGGGAGATTTTGGGACGGAGGAGCTCAGACCGGTGCAGGGTGGGGGGGGGGGGGGGGGGGGGGGGGGGGGGGAGGAGCGAGGGCACCTGTGAGAGGGAGATTTTGGGATGGAGGAGCTCAGACCCCGGTGCCAGGGATGGAGAGGAACGAGGACACCTGTGAGAGGGATATTTTGGGATGGAGGAGCTCAGATCGCTGTGCAGGGTGGAGAGGAACGAGGGCCCTGTGAGAGGAGATTTTGGGATGGAGGAGCTCAGACCCTGGTGCCAGGGGTGGAGAGGAGCGAGGGCACCTGTGAGAGGGAGATTTTGGGATGGAGGAGGTCAGACCGTGGTGTCAGAGGTGGAGGAAGGGACCGGGGAGATTTGGATGGAGGAGCTCAGATCGCTGTGCAGGGTGGAGAGGACGAGGGAACCTGTGAGGGAGAGATTTTGGGACGGAGGAGCTCAGATCGCGGTGCCAGGGGTGGAGAGGAGCGAGGGCACCTGTGAGAGGGAGATTTTGGGATGGAGGAGCTCAGATCGCTGTGCCAGGGGTGGAGAGGACCGGGGACATGCCAAGCGCTGGGCAGCACCGCTGGCACGAGCACCGGGAGTGAGCGGGGCAAGTGCGGCGGTGCCCCGCAGCCTTCCCGGTGCCCCGCAGCATTCCCGGTGCCCCGCAGCATTCCCGGTGCCCCGCGGCATTCCCGCTCCCTGCTGCCGCCGCGGTGGCCGCGGATTCACCCCGGCCTTGCCAAGAAAGGAACTTTTCCTGGGGCTCGGTGTTTACTCAGCGCCTTCCTCCCGGCCTCGCCCCGCTCGGCACACACGCGCCCGGGCCGGCGTCTCCGGCTGCTCTTTGCACCCATGGCAACCTGCGAGGGCCGGCACGCGTCCTTCCTCCCGCTGCTCTTCCTCGGCTCTCCCGGCGCTGGTAACGAGGGCCTGGGAGCTGCGGGGGTCGGGGGTGGTGGGGACAGGCTGGTGACGCTGCTGGGGCTCTCCGGTTACTGCCCGGCGCTCCATAATGAGGGAGGGTTTAATTAATTAATAGGAGGGAAAGCGATGCCGGGGGATGGAGAGCGGAGCAGAGGGAGCCCATCCACCCCCTTGGCATTCAGCCATGGCCTCGGGGGGCCGGGAGTGCTGAGGGGCAGAGCGGGGGTGGTTCCCGAAGCGGAGGGAGGGAGCAGCGTGTGGGACGGAGGGCAATCCAGGGAGATCGCCGCTGTTCAGTGTTTATCCTGTTGGGAAACGCTGTTTCCATGTTGGAGCAAGACAATCCAAGTTTCTGCGGCCGCGGTGGGAAGGAAGAGGAGGAAAAAGAGGAGGAGGAAGAGGAGGCAGAGGTGCCTCTGCTCTGAGCTGCAGCTTTGTGCAGCCTCCCCCTCTGCGCTGCTCCATGAATTATTTAAGTGCTTTTTTTTTTCTTCCTTGCATGAAATATTCACCTGCTGCCAAGGGAACTGGGGGGGCTTGGGGGACCGAGCCCACGGAGCCGCTGGTGGGAGCCAGGTGACAGGGACAGGCAGGGAGGGGGATCTTTGGGGCAGGTAAAAATGATCACTGGGCTGATGTCACTGCTGGGTTTGGCCTCTCTTCACAAAGGAGCTCTGAACGGGGCTCACTCGCAGCTCTGCTGTGGTGCCACCGGTGCCAGGTGACCACAGGGTGACCACAGGGTGACAGGGTCTTGTTTTCCCCCCCAGACAGGAGCTTTCATTGATGCTTGTGCCCTCAGTGGTGTGGGAGAGGTTTTTTGGGGAAATCAGGCCCCAGCCAGGTGTTGGGTGAGGGGCAAACCCAGTGGGGTGAGCACCAAACTGGAGATGGGCACGGCACGTGTCTGTCCCCAGGGACCCACACCTGTCCTGTGGCAGGGACACCCTCTGTGTCCTCACCCAGGACACCCCAACCCTCACAGCACCGCTCAGGGCTGCAAAACTCCCCCAGAAACCTCCAAAATGGGTGGAAACCCTCCAAGAAAGGGCTGTACCTGTCCCCAAAGCCACCGTTGGGACCACAGCCCTGCCACACTCTTCCGGAGCAGGGAGGAACTCAGTGACAGCAGCACTCGGCTGCTCCATTTCGGAAGAAGAAGAAGAAGAAGAAGCAGCAGCTGTTTTTTAGGGCGTTTTCATTAAAAACAAGAGGGGGGCGGAGGGGAGCCCAAGGCCTGAGCGGGGCTGGAAAGCAGCGACAGGAAGGAAGTGAAGTGGGTTATTTCAGGCTCCACTTGGCAGCTCGGGGCAAGGCTCCGCTCTGCCGTGCTCTGATAGCAGCCCCTGGTGAACAATGGGGTCGTGGGGCCCTTCCCGGCAGGAAAACGGCTCATTCTGCTGAAATCTGCTGCTGAGTCAGCAGGTCCTGAGGGTGGTGTGGGGAACATCCCGGGAGCAGCAGGAGGTGAGCCTGGCTTTCCTTGGGGTTTGCAGGAGCAGCCTATGAAACCATCCCTGGGCACTGGAGAGGGAGCTGGTTGTATTTTTGGGATCCCCATAGCTGCCTGTACCACTTTTGGGGTCTCTAGACACACCCCCAATAATGCTTGGTGCCTCAGTTTCCCCCGGAGCGATGCTCCTGGTCCCGGAGCAGGGGAGGGCTGTGAGGGCAGGGCTGTGAGGGGAGGGCTGTGAGGGAAGGGCTGTGAGGGAAGGGCTGTTCCTTGGTGCAGGAAGCACAGGGTTGGTGTCCATTATTCCAGCTGGCATCTGGGAGCCGTGGGCAGCTCGCAGGATTTGGCACTTCCTATTTTTCATGTGCTCCGGGGGTGGAGTTTGCACTCGCTTCATGTCTGCGGTCACCCAAGGGAGAGCTCGGGTGTGGGAATTCCTATTTACCCAGGCACCGTTCCCAGGGCACCCCACAACCCTGGGGAGGGAAATTCCAGGCTGTCAACACCAGGACAAAGCCCTGCTCCTCCCGGACAGGATGCCTGGCACGGGTGAAGTGAGAGCCCTCACAGGAGCTGGAGCTGCCCCTGCCCACCCTGCCCGTCCCTCCCTGCTCCGGGCAGCACCTCGAGGTGCAGCCATTGGAATTCCATGAGCCTGACCCGGGAGCTGCTGTCACCAGGCTCTGCCATGTCATTTTTGTCTTATTAATGTGCGAGAGCCTCAGCTGGAGGCTCAGGCTGACAAGAATCAATGTTTTCCCATCGTAGGAAACGCTTCCAAACCTCCGTGTTTTTCCTGCGGGCTGTAAATAACCCTGCAGGCGACGGCTCTGCTGCTGCTCCCGGAATTCTCATCCCCACGGAGCCTTGGCTGCCCTCGGGTTTGGGAGCTGAGGGCTGGGAGATGCTCAGGGAGCCGGGGCTCAGCACCATCCTCCTGGCAGGACTGGCTGGGGGAGCCTTGGCCTCAGCTGGGGATCGCTGGGGAGCTGGGATTTGCTCCCCAGAGCCTGGGGTGTGCTCCAGAGTGGCAGGAGCAGGACTGGGGATCCCCAAACTTTCAGCTTGGCCAGGGGGGAATGACAGAGCTGCCTGTGATGGGGACAGACTCGGTTCTGTGACAGAACCCCAGAGTCATGGAATTGTTTGGGTTGGAGAAAGACCAAAAGCTCATCTGATCCCACCCCTGCCATGGGGGACACCTTCCACTGTCCCAGGCTGCTCCAAGCCCTGCCCAGCCTGGCCTTGGACACTGCCAGGGATCCAGGGCAGCCACAGCTGCTCTGGGCCCCCTGTGCCAGGGCCTCAGCTTCCTCTCAGGGAAGAATTCCTTTCTAACATCAAATCTAAACCTGCTCCCTACCCATGAGCAATTTATCCCCATCCATCCTCACACCAGCAGCATCCTGCAGCTGAAATATCTCCTCTCCCCTGCCTGGGGATGTATTTATAGGCTGCTCCCGTCCCCTCCTGCTCTGCCAGGCTGTCCGTGCCGTGCGCAGGCTCTTGCATAAGCAGCTCCCAGCTCTGCCCATCCATCCCGGTTGTTTTCCCGCTGTTCTCCCCTCCCTGTGATTTGTAGCTCTGCGGTTTCCCAGGCCAGGATGCATCTCCAGGGTCGGCGGTGTTTTAATCATTCACAGCAGAGTTTAAAGCCGTGCCCTGCCCCAGGTGATGGATTTGGTCCCGCTGGGATGTGGGAGTGGGGCTCTAGGTGAGGTTCCTGTCTGGGTGAATTATTCACCTCCGTGCGGAGGCCGGGGCAGGAGCAGAACAAGCCTGAGCTCGTGTGGGTGTTGCAGGGTGAGCAGTGCCAGGGCTCCCACGCCACAGCTGGGTGCTGCAAACCGGCTGTGCCGCTCCGGCCGCGGCCAGCACCGCGCTGGATGTGGCACATGGCATCGGGGGAGTGACTCAGCTGCCACCTGGGCTGTCCTCAGCTCACCCTGCAGGAAATGAGTCAGGTTTTAAGGAAGGAAAAATGTTAAAAGGATGGGGCAAGAGGAGGAGGGAGGCGTCGGTCACAGGAGGGACACCGGGATGGAGCACGGGCAGTGCTCAGGTAGGGACACCTCGCTCGCTCCAGAGTCTGGGAAAAGGAAGGTGGGAACAGCCTGGAACTGATCCCACCAACCAAACCTGGGGGGTGAGCTCAGCTCTCACCTGCCCTGGCACTCGGGGCTCCCTCAGGCTCGCCATAACCTGGAGATGCTCTTTCTCCTGCCAAAAATCTGCATGGGGAGGTGAGGAATCACAGAATCGTGGAATGGTTTGGTGGGAAGGGAGCTCAAAGCTCATCCACGCCCTGCCATGGACAGGGACACTCCACTAGCCCAGGTGAGATGGGGATGGAGGCAGAGCAGGGACTGATCCGTGTGTGCCTCTTTCCCTCAGAGATGGACACCTTCAGCACCAAGAACTTGGCCCTGCAGGCCCAGAAGAAGCTCCTGAGCAAAATGGCCACCAAGACCATCGCCAACGCCTTCATCGACGACACCAGCAGCGAGATCCTGGACGAGCTGTACCGGGCCACCAAGGAGTACACCCACAACCGCAAGGAGGCCCAGAAGATCATCAAAAACCTCATCAAGATTGTGATGAAGCTGGGGGTTCTCTACCGCAACGGGCAGTTCAGCCCCGAGGAGCTGCTGGTCATGGAGCGGTTCCGCAAGAAGGTTCACACCCTGGCCATGACGGCCGTCAGCTTCCACCAGATAGACTTCACCTTCGACCGCAGGGTCATGTCCAGTGTGCTGACCGAGTGCCGGGACCTGCTGCACCAGGCTGTCAACGGGCACCTGACAGCCAAGTCCCACTCGCGCATCAACCACGTCTTCAACCACTTTGCGGACTATGAGTTCCTGTCGGCGCTCTACGGCCCAGCCGAGCCCTACCGCACCCACCTCAAGAGGATCTGCGAGGGGGTCAACAAGATGCTGGAGGAGGACAACATCTGAGGGCGGCCTGGGTGGGCTCTTGGTGGCTGGACACTGCCTCCCGTGAGGCTGGAGAGGCGACGTCTGCTTTGACCTTCGCCGGGCTCGCCACCCCCTCTCCTCCTCTGCAGCGCTCACTTGTGTTCTCGTTGCTCCCACAGACTGAACCTCTTGTCTCCCCTTTGCCCAGGGTCTGCAAACCCCTCCCTGTGCTGGGCTGACCCTCTCCAGGGGATCCGGGGATTTTGGGCCCCTGCTGTACAGTTGGATTTCCTTTGCCCACCAAGTGCCTTTAGCTCAGAGTCCAAGGATTTGGGCTCTGCCTTGAACTCTGCTGTAACCCTTGGGGGGGAACCGAACCAAAGACTGGCGGGGTGAAGCACCTCTGAGGTGTCCCTGAGCGGGTGGGATGTTTTTGGGGTGAACAGTTCCCAGACTCCATAACTGGAGGGTCGTGGAACTCTGTGGTTTTCCTCCAGCAGCTCCACAACGTGGTGGGAGCAAATCACAGTCCAGACCTGTGCTGCCTCAGGCAGGAAGGTGCCTCTGCGTGGGCTTTGGTGTCCTCAAAGACAAATCCCTGGGACCAGGAGGATCCCTCCTCTCCTGGAGGAGGGCTGGGGGGAGCTGGGGGGAGCTGCTCCTTCCCTGGGTCCTGGGAACCACCCAACCCCAATTCCCCTCCAGCAGTGGTGCCACCGGGCAGCTCCAACGCTGGCCTGGGTGGTTGTCCAAAGCTCCCCTGGGATTTCATCCCTTTTCCATGCCCTTGACTGAGTGATGTTCGTTTTTAGCAAACTCTGTAGCCCTGATGAGTTATTTAAATAAACTCACCTGTGTGGCCTGGGAGCTCTGTGAGGTTGTTCCAGCAGTGGTGACAGTGACAAAATGGGCCCTGGGGACAGCTGGGTTTGTCCCCAGGTGCTGGTGGCTCTCTGTGACCTGGGGTTTGTGCTCTTTGTCCCCTGGCATTGCTGCTGCCTGTGCTGTCCCTGCCCAATGGCCCAGCAGCTCCTGGATTTGCATGGGCAAGGGGAAATGGATTCCCACTGCCAGAGGGCAGGGTTGGATGGGACATTGGGAAGGAATTCCTCCCTGGGAGGGTGGGAGGCCCTGGCACAGGGTGCCCCATCCCTGGCAGTGTCCAAGGCCAGGCTGGACGGGCTTGGAGCAGCCTGGGACAGTGGAGGGTGTCCCTGCCATGGCAGGGGTGGCACTGGATGAGCTTTAAGGCCTCTCCACACCCCAACCATTCCATGATTTTGGGAGATCCCGCTCCCAGCAGACACCACACGTGCTCCCCTGCACCCCCACACCCCCTCCCTGTTCAGGAGGGACAAAAGCAGAGCCCTGGCAGGGGGCAGGGGGCGACTCCACAGCCTGGAGCAGCGTCTGGGGCTGCTCTGGCTGCTCCCAGCACGCTGAGCTCAGCTCTGAGCACTCAAAATTGCCCTTTTAGCATCCCAGACACCACAGAGCCTCCACTGGCCTTATCTCTGTGACCTCCTTGTGCCTCTGCTCCCTGGATGTCTCCAGGCACGGGCAGCTGCTCGTGGGCAGAGAGCAGAGAGCGGCTCCTGCTCCCTTTCCACCGCTGGCACTGATAACTCTCAGCCTCAGAAGATTAAATAAAAGACACAAAGGCCCTATCTCTGTCATTTCCCAGGCCTGGCTGCAGCTGTCACAGATAATTGTGTGGCACAGCTTGGGGTGGGGGCAGAGCCCGTTCACGGGGGGGTGTGGAGAACACCAGGAGCCCACCAGGAGCTGGTCCCTCAGAGCTGATCCCTCAGGGCAGGGGCCTTTGGGAACAACTCCTGTCCCCCCAGGCTGGTGTGTCCCTGTCAGGAGTGTGCTGGACAGGAACCAGAGCAGAAATCCCAGGCAGGTGTGGTGGGATGGGGTTGAGGGATGCCCAGCCAGGAATTCTCTGTTCCCAAGGTGTGTGTCTGTGCCACCCCCCTAACCCTCTGCAGCCCCCAAATTCCTGTGGGACACCTCATCTCCTCCTGGCCAAGCAGCAACAAAGGTCCAGGCAGCTGGAGAGGGGAGGAGGGCCAGAGCAGAGCAGCTTCAGGCCAGAGCACGATGCTTTATTTCTTTATTTGTGCTGTATTTACACAGGAAAGGAATTGCACATTCCCTGTTATTACTCTGAATAAGAAAAAAAATCACTTTTCTGTAGGTATAAAATAGTCCTGTGGTTGTGGTGAGAGGTGGAAGCGTTACCTGGATTGATTCCTGGTTGTGTCAGAGTAAGCTGCTCTGCCTTCCCCCACCCAAGCTATCCCACCCCACTCTGGCCACGGAATCAGAGCTTTGGCCAACTCCCTCCCTCCCCCTAAATTAATTATTTCCTCCTGTCACACTGCTGGAGAGAGAAATCCCATCTCCCCTCCAGAGGCTACAGAGTTAACAACTTCCCCTGCTTTAATCCAGCCCCTTATCTCCCCGCACTGCTCTTCCCAGGCAGGCAGATAAGGAGCCCCTTTGCAGGGAGCTTTGCCCTGCTCAGCCAGGCAGGAAGGGGCACAGGGAGGCTCTGGGGGGTTTCCAGCTGCAGAGCACGGGGTTACTCTGACACAGGGCAGGACAGAGCTGCCCTCACACCTCCAGGCCCTGCCCGCCTCAGTCCCCAGCACGTTTCAGTACAGAAAACAGAAATTTGGCCAACTGAAAGAAAAACCTTGCAGGTACCCAGGAAATCCCTGCCAGGCTGCTCCAGCCAAGCCCCCTGCCCGGGCTGGCCTGGGGTCACAGCTCATCACGGGGGGTTTTTGCTACAATCACGAGTTTGGACAGCTCGAAACGGAATTTGCCTTCCCTGTGAGACACTGCAGAGAGAGAGAGAACAGCCTGGGATCAGCAGATGGAAAAGCAGGAACAAAACAGCCCTGCTGGGCTTTTCCAGGGTGTTGGGCACTGCTCCTCCTGCTCCTGCACAGGCTGGGGGCCAAACCCCTCCTTAAAACCCTCAGAACCTGACTGGGTGGGACTCACAAAACCCAGCGGTCACTGTACCCCCAGCTCCAGGGCACTGTCACCAGTATCTGAGTTTAAACTTCTCCCTGGACTGTTCCCACCCCAGCCCCTCTCTCACAGCTCCCTCAGGCACAAACCTGTTGTTTCAGTGATTTCAAATTCTTCCTGTTTTAGGGGGATGTCGGTCCGGGTACCCGCAGCAGCCTGAGACTGAAACAGGAAGGAAGGAGAGGCTGAGGCAATCCAAAAAGTCAGAGCATTCACACCAACCAAACTACAGCACACTGGAAATGAACGGGTTTGTGATTTATGTGCAGCAAAAGAATTAAGTGCACAAAGGAAATCTGAAGGAAAATCTCTGGCTGTTTTATCATTTCCTATTAAACCACGGACTCGTGTCCTTGGGGTGAGTGAAAGCCTCACCCCTGGAAACTGGGAAATGGAAGAATGAGCCAGACAAAAACACCAGCAGAGGTTTGATTTGCTTTGTCACATGCAATTTATTGAGGCAATCCAAGACTCCCTTTGTGCCCCGGTGCCTTTGGAGCCCCCTCCCAGCAAATCCCTGTGGCTGCGAGGGCAGGAACACAAAGGAGCAGGCAGCCCACCTGCAGCCTCTCTCCTGCCTGCCACCAGTCTCTAATTAGGGACACGATGGAGCACATTTTATGGCACAGATGTCTAATAAATGTTTTGCATGTCTAATTCATGTTTTATAGCAGCCTCCCACACTCCTGCTTCCCCGGGATCAGCTGGGACTTACATAAGCCATGGCAGACTCTATCTTGGCTCCTTTCACTTCAGCTTTAAACTGGGTAAAGAAGAGATAAGACTTCCCTTGGGGCCTGAAAGAAAAAAGCAGAGCCTTTGTCAGGAGCGCAGAGGTGCAGAGGAGTGAAGGATTCTTGGCTCCCTCCCTGCCCCCACAGCCACCTCTGGATCTCTTGCAGCTTTTGTGCAGAGTGGGGCATAGGGGAACAAAGAATTTAAAAACCAACAGCTGCATGAAAAGCCCCCAGAACCACAGCATCGATGGAAGAGGGAAACCCTCCCTGCAGAGCTGCAAATCCCCCGGGGAGGCAGGGTCCTCCTCCCTGCCCCACAGGCACGCCCCGCGGTGGCTTTCCTCAGGACACACCTCCAGATGGAGCAGGAGAAGAGCCCGTTGTCCTCGCTCATCCCAACGTTCATCTGCCATTGCTGCAGGGAAGATCCGGGGTCAGAGTGGGGAAAACCCTCCGAGGCCAATCCCTCCCCTCCAGCGGCAGCAGGAGCTCCAAAATAACCCAGCACCACCCCCAGCACTCGCTGGTGGCCCTTTCTGCTCCCTCATCGCCACAATTGTGCTCTCACACAAAACAGTTCCGAGTCTCTTTTCTTTTTAGGATGAGGAAAAGGAGCTGATTGTCCGGGGCTTGCCCAGCTCACCTCGTTTGTGCCGCCCTGGGCCGAGTAGGTGAAGGTGCAGCTGTAATCCCCCTGTCAGAAGAGAGCAACAGGAGCAGCCTCGCTTCAGCACGAGCTTTTCTTCCACAGAATCCAGGAATTGCTGAGGTTGGAAAAGCCCTCCGAGACCATCAAGGCCAACAGTGCCCCAGCACTGCCAAGGCTACCACTGACCCCGTCCCCAAGTGCTACATCCACAGGGCTTTAAATCCCTCCAGGGATGGGGACTCCACCAGTGCCACTGTGCCAGTGCCTGACCTCCCTTCCCATGAAAATTTTTCCCAATTCCAGCCTAAACCTCCCCTGGCACCTCCTGAGACCATTTCCTCCTGCCTGGAGTGCTGGGGTGAGGGTTCATGTCCTGGGGTGCCCAGGGACCCCCAGTCCCTTCTGCATTGGGGCCCTTCCCTTGCTGAACCCCCTCCCATGCGGACCCTTCCTTCTTTGAGACCCCTTTCCCCTCTCCCTGCTCTTGGGGTACCTCATCCCTTTGGAAACCCCCTTCTCCTGGGGGGCCATTACCCACGGCAGGTCCCCCATCCCTGAGGGTCTCCTCACTACAGAGACTGTCCCACCATGGGGACCTGCTTTCCTTGGGGACCCCCTTCTGCTGGAGAACCCCATCTGGGGACCCCTCCGCTCGAGGACCCCCTTCTCTGTGGAGGCTCCCTCCCTCCTTGAGTAACCCCATTCTCCCTGGGGCCCTCTGCCTTTGTAGCCCCCTTTGGGATCCCCTTTCCCTTGCAGACCCCGCTCTCCCTGGGCCCTCCTGCCTTTTTCCCCCTTTGGGGATCCCTCTCTCCCTGGGGACCCCCCTCACACGCGTTCGCCCCGCCCTCCCTCGCGCCCAGCCAATCCCCACAGCAGGAGACATGAATGACGTGATGCGCAGCCAATCAGCGAGAGGCGCGTACCCTCTCCGCTCCCGCTCCCTCCCTCCCGGCTGCTCACCAGGCTCTGGGAGAAGGAGTGAACCACCCCGCCGGGCCTCACGTCGAACTCGGCCGTGCTCGGGGTCGCGCCCGAGGCCGTGCCCGGTTCCGCGGCCGCCCGGGCCGCCAGGCACAGCAGGGCTGCGGGCACCAGCGCGGCCCATGAGCACCGGCCGCTCCTCCCGCAGGGCGCCGCCATCTTGGAAAGGAAGCGCGGGCTATGGCGGCCGGCAGGGGCCAGCGCGGCGGCGGCACGGCGGCCATGTTGGGTGTGGGCAGCAGCCCGGGCGGGCCGGACCTGCGGGGACCGCGGAGGGACAGGAGGATATGGGGACATCAGGGACGAGGAACAGCAGGACAAGGGCACAGGGAACCTCGGGGACAAGGAGCCCTATGGTCAGGGGACAAAGGGAACACGAGGATAGGATGCCATTGGGACAAGGAGCTGTGGGGACCTTGGGGACAAAAGGGCTGGGAGCAGGAAAATCCTGGGTTAGAGGAGGGGGAGGCACAGAAATCCGCACCAGCTCTGAGAGGGGCTGCAGGGGGAGCAGGGACAGGAGGCTTCTCTGCAGAGGCCATGCCTGAAGCCTTCCCTGTGTCCCAGCACAGAGCTGGGGTGCCTGTGAGTTCACCAAAATCTCTCCGAGAGGATTCTCCAAGATCAATTACACATTTTCTTTTGGCCAGCGCAGTCACACCCAGAGCCCAGCCCGGTGCCTTCCCTGGACACCCCACAACTCCTCTGGGGGACCCCGGGATTTCTGCAGTGCCCAGGGCTGGATCAAATGCCTGAGACCCCCAAACCCCCAGAGTTTCCACTGACGTGGCTTTCCCGGAGCCAAAGCTGTCCTCGCACCTTTATCCCACCCACTTTGGGAATGAAGATGCTGGGATGTTTTACATTGGAGCATGTTTCAGGGCAAAGGAGTGACTTTTCTGAGCTAATTCTGTAGCTTGAGGAGTCCTCAAGAACATCTGTTCGCCCTCCACACCATCCACCTAAAAATAAAGCCCCACAGGGTGGGTTTTGGGAGAGAAATGCCTCCCAAGCCACTCTCAAGTCCCAAATTCTTGAGGAAGAGTCTTTTTTTTTTGCCTGGTTTGCCCAGCACCTGCTGCTTCCTCTGCCATTATCACTCAGGAAATTAACTCAGCTTCATCCTCCAGCTGCAAATCCTCCCCCCAGAGCCACCCTGCTCCCTGTTCCCATCACCTTTCCCACAGGACAGTGGGGTGGGGGCCTCCCACATCATTTGTATTTCAATCCCCAACAAAGCCTGTTCCATATGGAACAGCTCTGGCTCCCCAGAGATTTCCCAGGTAATTCCTCTCGGGATTCTCAATCCCGAAAAGAAGACCAACCCCTTTTTGGGGTGCCAAATAATCTGCAGCAAGCAGGAGCCGACAGATCTGCAAACTCTTCTAGACAAGTGTTCTAAGACATTTTAAGAAACACTCAGCTTTTTGGGGACAGGAAAAAGCAGCTTAAATTAAGCCTAAAAATTCAATTAGGGGAAGCACAGAAACAAACTCTGCAAAAATAAATCTTCTTACCATCCAGCAGCACCCACCCAGCTGTGAGGGCAGCAGGGACAGAGGGTGCAGCTTTGCTGGCTGCAGGGTGCTTACAGACTCATCTCAGAGAGGTGCAACTTCTTCCACCCCTCTGACCTCAAAACTGGCACCTGAGGTGCTTTGTAGCAGCTAAAGCACAACTGCAGTAATTGGGACAATTATCTGGGCACAGGGACAAGAAGAGGAGCGAAAATCTGCTCCCAGTCCTCCCCAGGAATCCAAATGCTCCATCTGGAAGAAGCTTTGCATTTAGAACAAGCCTCCAGCAGCACCCTCAGGGCATTAACAGCGGGTTAATTAACACCGGCTCCCACGGGAGAAGGCAAAGCAAGGCCGGGTTGGGGAAGCTTTGAGCTGCGAGGGCGAGCAGAGGCAGGCCCAGCTCTGCAAAAGCAGCTCCGGGTGTCCCAGAGTGGGACCAGAGCAGCTGCACCCCCAATCCCATCAGAGGGAGGGAGGTGCCCACCCCAGGCTGGTGCTGACTCGCTCAAGGTCACACCGAGCCAAGAACACAATCCAGGATTCCCAACACTCAACTGCTTGGATCATGCTTCCCCCGAGGAACATCAGGGATTTAATATTCTCTCCACTGCTCGGCACAGAAAGAACAGAGCACTTGGCTTTCAGCAGAGCTGCTCTGGCTGTGGCAGCAGCTGCCGCTTCCTCCCGCCCCCCAAAGCAGCCACCACGTCTCTTTCCAATATTTTAATGAGTCGCTACATCTTACACTCATAATTATAAAAGAATAAGAATCCATAAAAATATTTTCTTTTCATAATACGCACTTAAAATACTCCAGGGCAAGTCAACGTGGTTCATTTGGGTGGGTTTTGTTTGTGTTTTTGTTTTGCCCCTGGCAGAACCCTTGGCTTGAGGGGGGGATGTGCTCCCCTGAGGTGTGATTGCTCAATCCCCCTCCCCAGAACTGCAGTTCCTGTTGCCCAGGTAAATAAAAACCAGGAGAGAGCATTGCTGAGTAGACGGGCAAGAAGGGGACCAGTCACTGACCCGCAGAGAACTGAAGCACAGCCAATTTCAGTGCACATGGGAAAGCTTGGGGAGGGACGGGGGGCAGCACAGAGAACGGAGGGAGGGAGGATTTGCATAAATATCATCCATCTTGTGTTGCAAAAACCCAAATGCTGCTGTGAGCTCTGGAGAGAGGCCCTGGCTGTAGCCAGCTGCCAGTGCTACCTGTTGGCACAACTCTGTGAGAGCGGCCATGAGAGGAAGGATCAGAAGATGCCGTTACCGGCCCCGGCCACTTCCTCCATCTGCTCTGCAAATTTAAACTGGAAAATAGAGATATATAAAAAAAAGACTAGTGTTGCATGCTTCTGTAGACCTCTCTTCACCTCCCAGGGCTCCAGTGTGGCAGCAGGGCCAGGACACAGAGCAGATCCCCAGGGGAGCAGTAGGTAGTTCTCTCTTCCCTCGCACTCCTGGCTTAAGGCAGCTTCTGATTCGGCTCTTCCGTTTCCAACACAGGCACTGAGTTCTTGCAGGTGAGAGTTTGGGAACTGCACAGGTGCAGTGGAAGGGGAAAAGGATTGGGGAGAGAGAGATGGACACAAACCTCAGCCTCGGGACACAGACCACTGTCCATTGATTCCCAGGAGAGAGGGAGTAGCAGCAAAAAAAGCATTGAACAGCCAGGCTGGAGGAGAGGAGGAGGACGAGCAGCCGAGCAGGGGCAGACCTCCAGCGTGGAAAGTGAGAGAAGGTGGCACTGTCCAAAGGGAAGGTGCCCTCCAGCTTTTCCCCCTGGCCTGGGGGTATCCCCAGCCCGACATGGGCACTCAGCCCCTTGTGCTCTGGGTTGGACGCTGCTGGGGAGCAGGAGGGCACGGGGCAGGTGAGCTGTCAGTGTCCAGTTTGCAGAGGCTCGTGCTCTCAGAGGTATTCTTGTAGAAAGTGCAGCAGCGTGATTTCGTAGTGCTCTCCTGACTCAGGGCACCGAATACTGTGTCTCTCGTTGGGGTAGATCTGTGCAGGGGCAGACACGGGGCATCGGTCACTCAGCAGGGACACAACTCCCTCCCCTCCAGTCTCCATCGGGGCAAAGAAGGGCCAGGGAAGGTCAGCAGCACCCCCTCCCTGACTGCAGCCACCCCTGACAAATGGGACACAACAGCTCGTGGAGGAGGAAAGTTCCAGGCCCCAGGGCAGCAGCTCTGCCTGCACATGCCACATGTGCCAGCCACGGAACAGCCACAGTGCCACCTCCTGGCCTCCTCTCCAGTCCAGCGAGGTGTTCACTGTCACCAGCAGCACAAGAGGATATGGGGTATCTGCCTCCATCTCGTCCTGTCCCCAGAACACACAGCAGGGAACTTTGTCCAGATTTATGTGACCTTCCCTCCCCGCTCCTGTCCCTCCTACCTGCAGCTGGTAAGGTTTTCCAGCCCGGATTAGCTGCGATACCAGGAAGTTGGTATGAAAAAAGTGCACATTTTCATCCAAAAAGCCATGGAGGATCAGCAAACGATTTGGCCTGGACATGGGGTGAGAGAGAAGGAGAGAAACAGGATGAGAAACCAGATGGAAAACACAATGAGGCAGCAGATAAAAGCTCTGCCAGCTGCACAAGCCAAACCCAAGCAAGAGCAGCGCCAGGCCATGGCCATGGGCCTCAAGCCCTCCCTGGCAGGAGGGCTGGGGTGCTTTGGCCCAGCTGCTGCTGAGTTAAAGGGGATCAGAACCCTTCCATTCCTTTGGGACTGAGCAGAGCTGGCACAGAGCAGGTCTGGGGCAGTTCTGGGGCAGGGACTCACTCGTTGGGAAGCTTTTCCACGTGCAGTGCCACCGAGCCAGCCTCGTAGCCCTGCTGGTTGTTCTCGGGGACGTCCATGTAGCGCTCGGTGTAGCCGGTGTCGTAGGCCATCCACACGGTGACAGGGGCACCTGCTATAGCAATCTGTCAAACAGAGAGGTGGCACCACACAGCCTCCATTACTGCCTGCTCAACAGCACAGCTGTTCCCTGCTTTCCTGGAGAGGTTGGGAAAAGCAGGCTCTGGGCTGTTCTGTCACTCAGATCAGGATTCTCCTTCAGCAATTCCACGCACAACCCAGATTCCTCCTCCTGCTGCTCCTCTTGTGCTCACAGTGGGGCAAATTCCTGCACATCAGCACTAAAGGCCTCCCCTCTGCAAGGAGGACTTGTGAATGATCCAGAAACTGTGCTGGGGACTTGGGATGGGGAATAGCACATTAGAATCTCTCTGTATGGCAGACCAAGCCTATCCCAGAGCCATCCTCCAGCCCCAGCCAGGGAGCAGCTGCAGCAGGAGTGGAGTTGGGAGCTCAGGGGGACTTTTCCACCTGTCCACCACAAACAAGCCAAAATGCCAATTCCAGCTGCCAAGAGGGACAGAAGCTGAGAGATCCAAGTGTCCCAAAGGTGCCACCCCCATGTGCAGGCTCACCTTGAAGACGTTGGGTTTACAGATGAGCCCCATGAGGGACAGAAAGCCCCCGTAGGACCAGCCGTGGATGGCGACCCGGCTCAAGTCGATGAACCCGTATTTTTCTGCTACATAATGTAAACCTTCCACCTGGTCCTCTATCTCCACCTGACCCTAAAAGGCAACAAGGAGGCTCACGTTATCGGACTTGATAAATTTAGAAACTTGAGGCAGGAAGACTCACACAGGAAGTGAGCAGCCACCACCCTCAGGAAGGATAAATGATCAGAGATTCCCCAGCACAAGGAGGACGTTACCATTTGGTTTTTCAGGGCCCCTTCAAATTTGAGGCCTCGCTGGCATGATCCCCTTCCATCAATCACCACCACAGCATAGCCCAGGGATGCCAAGGTGTTCAGCCGCAGGTACTTGATGCCTTTGAAGGAATTGTTCACGAGCTGCACCTGCACGAGGAGGGAGGAACAGTTTCAGAGCTGCCTTCCAGTGCCTTCCTGTGTCACTGGAGGATGCTGAGCTGGACTGCAGCCACTCATCGAGCTATCAGAGCCATGGAAATCAAACCACAGGCTGGAAAAATCATCTGAGGTTTGAAGCAGAGGTCAAACATGGGGACAAAAAGAGGAGGTTTAGATTAGATATTAGGAGGCTTTCTGCTGTAATGGTGGTGAAGCCCTGGCATAGGGTGCCCAGAGAAGCTGTGGCTGCCCCATCCCTGGATGTGTTTGAGGCCAGGTTGGATCTCTGAACCACCTAGGGTAGTGGAAGGTGTCCCTGCCCATGGCAGGGGTGGGACTGGATGGGCTTTAAGGTTGGGACTCCAACCCAAACCATTCCATGATTCCATGAGAGTGTTCACTGCTACCCAAAGTGCAAGTCTTGATGCATGACTGACAGAGCTGTGCCCTGGGCAGCAGCCCCAGCCCTGAGCCCAGCAGCTCCCCTGGGTTATTACCTGAGGGCCTCCATACACAAAGAGCACCGTGGGATGTTTCTTGCCAGGCTGCACATCGTGGGGTTTGTAGACCATTCCGTAGAGCTCCACGTCCGACTGCGTGCGGAAGTGGAAGATCTCCGGGGGGACGTAGTCTGGGGGACAGCCTGCAGCAGGAGGGTCACACACAGTGCTGAGGGACTGAGCAGGCTCTGCTGCCACCCCCCTGAACCAGCCCTGCCCAAACCTGACCCTGGGCAGGGCTCCTTCAACACCAAACCACACCAAGGCTTAGCAAAGCCTCTCCCTGGGAAGCACAGCCACCACCTGCACAGGGAAGGGATTCCACAGGAAAACCTCACCAGCTGGGAGTTCTCCAACAAGGCACTGTGCCACAGGGATGGGACAAAGTGTTTGCAGTAGGGGTTCAGGTGCTGCTGTGAGCTGTACCTAAACCTTTAAAACCTGCAGTGCACAGTGGAGCAGCCACTGCATCCCTGGTACTTGTCCCTTCCCTCTTCAGACAAATATTTAATAAAAAAACACCTTAAAAAGTGTTCAAGGCCACATTGGACAGGGTTTGGAGCAACCTGGACTAGTGGAAGATGTCCCTGTCCATGGCAGATCATGAGGACCAGATGAACTTTCTCACCTAAACCATTCAGTAATCCCACAGTAAAACCACATCCTTGTGGGTGTGTCCACTCTGTACACCCCTGAGCATGACTTTTGCTCAATGTGTGAAACTCCTCAAAAGCCCACAGAGCATTTCCTGAGTGAGATGACCATGAGAAATATCTCCCCCTCAAGAAGCCACAATTCATCTTCCCTCAGAGTGAAGGTACTCAGACCATTTCTCTCCCCATCACTGCTGGTTACTGCTGGGAGGGTTCTCACTTAAATGCCCCACTGGGACATTCTCCTGGACTTACTGGCTGCCTCCATCATGCTGGCCCAAAATTTGGGCTGCTTGTGGAGCGGGTCATCGTCGGAGCCGCTGAGCTTGTAGATGTGCACACAGGGAGGAGTGCTCACACTGCTGTAGTGGCTGATGAACATGTCAAAGTTCTGCCAGGGAACACAGGAGGGTTAGGGAATGAGGTCCTGCACTGCTCAGGACTCCTTACTGGCCATGAGTCGTTGCCATTCCCAGTTAGGATCCCTGTCAGTCAGGAGAGGGGATCCAAAAACAACCAACCTGGCTCATGGAGCAGCTGTGGGAGAAGCCTGGAGTGGTGAGGCGCATGATCTCCCCAGGAGACTCATAGCTGACCACGTAGAGGTGGTGCTCCAGCGGGGTGTCCTTCGTGCCTTGGAAATACACCAGCTTGGTGGCCTCATTGACCCAGATCTGTGCCAGGAGAGAGGGCTCAGGGACAGGCAGGGACAAGCTCTGCTCCTCTGCCAGCCCAGAGCACACACAGACCATGGCAGGGCTGCTCAGGGGCCAGAGAACACACACAGCACTGGGAGAACTGCAGACAACACAATGCAGTGCGGGGAGCAGTCCCTCAGCCTATTTGTTAAAGACTCAAAGCATTTGCTTATTAATGGGCATAAAAAGCTGGGCTTTGTTCCCTGCACGTTAAGAGGAAGCCATCCTCTTAACAAGGAACGTTCTGTGTTTATATGGCATCTTACAGAACCATGGAATCATTCAGAAAATGGGAAAACCCCTCCAAGATCAACCATTAACCCAGCAGCACTGTGTTCACCACTAACCCACATCCCTGTGCCACATCCACACCCTTCTGAACCCTTCCAGGAGTGGTGACTCCCTGCTGCCCTGGACAGCCTGTCCCAGTGCCTGGTCACCTTTCCAGTAGAGCCATTTCCCCCATCTCCAACCTAAATCCCCCTGGAGCAACGTGAGGCTGTTTCCTCTGCCCCTGTCCCTTTTAACTGGGAGAAGAGCCCGACCCTCACCTGGCCACAGCCAGCATGGCTGGATTATAAAAGTACAGGTGCCTTTTTTCCAGCCATCATGGTAATGAATTCCCGTTTGTGGGAGGATCAGTCTAACAGCTCTCAGCACCAAAACTTTGAGACACATGAAAATAGGTTTTTTACTGTCCAGATAAAGCTGTTTCTAAAAACCACCCAGTCAGGCAGGAACAGAGGCGACAGCTTTTAAATCCTGCATTGATCCAGCAACAGTAACTGAACTGTTTTTCCACCTTACAGTTTCCAAATGCTATTTCTGGCTAACCCACAGTTTGAAGACCCCTGTGAACAGCAAAGGGAAAAACATATCCAACTCAATTGGCCAGGAAAACCAGGCAGAGCCCTGTGGAGCAACAAATGCATCAAAATAATTGCTGCTAACACAATTTTAGCCATAACACATGCAGGGAAGAGCTGTGGCCAAAATCAACAGCATGTACAGTGAGAATCCACATGGGGAGGGACAGCAGGTTAATTGCAGATTGAGGAAAAGCAGCAGAAACCAAAAGCTTGGAGCTGTTGGTCTTTTAAAAAGCGAGAAGTGAAAATCCAGATTAATTGGAAATGAACAGACAAGGTCTTTATTTTGACAGAAATCACCTGGGAGTGTTAAAGATCAGACTCGAAGTTAATTCCTGAAGCAAAAATGAATCTAGGTTTCTACAAGATTAATAAAAATTCATTTCTGGCTGTTCTGCAAGCGACAACAGATACAGCTTCTCCATATTCTAAATTGCTTTATATTCCCCAGCTGCCTTCTTCCTAAAGGCTCTGCTGAGGGATCAGCTGGAGACCAAGAGTTCACTCCCAGTGCCAGGACACATTTCCACATTGCAAGAACTCATTGGAGTTAAAATGCCTCAGCAAAGGCAGCAATCCCCAGCTTCTCCACAAAATGGTTCTTTGTTGCTTTTAAACCTCAGACTTGTGTCCTTTTTTATGGCCTGACCCACTCCTGGGATTTACCTAAGGAGCAATCTGAAGTCTGATTAAGAAGGCAATCAGCTCCATGTGCACTGGCCTACAGCACTTCTGGGGAAAGCAGAGGCAGCAATAAAAACAGCAACAAAATGAAGCTTAAGCAGTTCTAGCAGGTCCCAGGTGTAAGGGAGGCCTCAGGCCAGGACTGAGGGCAGACAATGCAGAACTGAGACACTGCAAGAGAATAAAAATAACCCCTACCTTGGATCCGTGCCTCGCCAGCACCTCCCACTCCCCAGCAGTCAGGGCAATCTCCTCCTTGATGGGACATTTGAAATCATCTGCAAGAGAGACCATGAGAATAAATCACTGCCCTCCCAAAGGACATCACAGGCCAACAGGAGGGGGAGCTCCCAGGGCTGCAGCCCTTACCCTCACTGTGGACACAGGGCTGCACCCAGTCGTGGCTGCCTGGCTTCAGGACTGCTGTCACCCTGTACAGGTGACAGAACCCCGTTTTGCACTCGTTGGCTCGGATAAAGCAGAGCTCTTCCTCCTCCCCCTCCGGCTGGATGAAAGGATAGAAGATGTCATGAACCTGCCACACAAAACCAGAAACCTGTGAGTGACTTGCTTTATCAAAGCCCTGGTTCAACACCAAATCTGGGACTACTGAGTAGCAAAGCTGCTGGAGCAAGAACTTAACTGGACACCCAATCAACATGGTTAACTGAGGGGAGAAGGGGCAGCCTGTGTTCTCCCCTGAGCCTCTTACATTTATCCACACATCAGTGGTTTCTTCATAAATCACAAATGGCTGGACATTTTCTGGCACAGTTTTGGCAAATTCAGCACGCTGCTCCTCATTTTCTGGGACTGGAATAAAGAGTGCTGGAGGCAGAAGGACTAGCTGGAGCCGCTGCTGAGGTCTGTCTAGGAACATAGCCCAGGCACTGGGGAAAGAAGTCGGAGGTGAATGTCAGTACCACAGAAGAGAGGTCCCTTTCCAACACTCGAACACGCATCCCTTTCTTCCCCCCGCTGCCAGAAAGGATTTGGGCATCTGAATGCAAAGCTTTTCTCATCACTGCTGCTTTCTAATCCCCTGGAAGCTGTGCCAACACACACGTACTGCCAGACAGCTCTGGTATTTCACAGGGGTATCGCTCAGTCGAGATGTCTGACAGATTTGGCAGCGCCTGTTCTGAGGGAGCACTGCTAACAGAGCCCTGGTTCCAGAATGGAACTCCTCCTTGGACACCCCTCCAGCAGGAAGCACTGTCTGTGCTCCAGCTCAAGTGATCACCCTCCAAGAGCTCTGTCTGCAGCCTCCTCCTCGCGCTCTGGCAGGGAGAGGCACAGACCCAACATGGGTGCCAGGGGAAGGAGCTGCCTCAGTCCCAGCCCTGCTCCCCTCCAAGGAGAGTCCCTGGAAGTGGTGCTGCACTGCAGGCTCTCAGCATGACAGATGGCAAAGCACAGCCACCCCAAGGCCTGCGAGTGCATCCAGGGGAGTTTCATCACGAAAGACAGATTTGAAAAGAGGCAGCTCTCCCTCAGCGCCGCAGGATTTCAGGAACTGAGATATTCAGCACATTTAGATAAGCTCTGGTGCAGAACATCACAATCACCTCTGGGATTACCTGCTGGAAAGCTCTCTAAATTTCCTTTCCGGAGCAGAAAATTAATGATGAGTTACAGAATGCCACCTTCAAAGGCAGCCAAGTCACCTTAACTTAATCTGCACACACACCAGTTAACAGCCAAGCCAGCTTGGGAGGGGGAAAGATTAAGAACTTTAAAATTTCAATCAGATTGGGGCAATTCTGTAACTCTTCAGGCAAGACTGTGTATCCCATTTGGAGCAATAGGCAGTCCCAGAGCAATCCATCCCCACGCTGCATGAAGGATGTGCCACCACTGACCCTGCCCCTGTCCTGTCACCCAGGCTTTGATGACAAACTGTGCCAACAAACAAAGATAAAACTGCCCACAGAACACCCCCATTTTCAGCAGGAAACACAATTCCCCAGGACTGCCCACTTAATGCATCAATGTCATTTAACTCTGGTTGTGACAAACCCCACAGCCTGTCACTCTGCTCTGCTTCATTCCTACTTCAAGGATGTTACAGCACTGAAGAAGCCAAATATTCATGTGCCATTTCTGGCACTCAGGGTTTAAAACCAGGTCATGAACACAGCAGAAGCATGCTGAGGGTCTGCAACCAGAGGAGCCCTTGGGACAGTTATTTTGGGAGGAAAATGGACTTACTATTTGCCATCCCGGGTCCATCCAGCACGGGCAATGTACTCCACAGTGGGGAACAAGGCAGCAAAGGGTTGCACCAGCTCTTTGTCCTGAGCACACACAATCTGCAGCAAAACCAAGGCCCAACATCAAATCAGAGCACCAGAGCTCATCACCTCCTCCCAGGGAAGCTCAGGGAGATGGCAGAACAAGGAGGTTTAGCTACGGGCATCAGCAAGGGTCAGGCCAGGAGAAGCAAGCCTTGCTACAAAGAGCAGGAAGAGAAGGGAAAAACAGGCTTCAAAGCAAAATGATTTTGGCATTCAGCCACAGGAAAGGACACAGGCAGGGACTGAAGCCCTGGATTAGACCTGGCTCCAGCCCTCCTGTCTCTGCCATGGTGCACCAGGCAAGCCCCACTTCCCCCTTCCCTCCACATTCCCAGCTAAATCTCCCCCAGAATGATTCTTCTCAGCATTTTCAAGTCTTTCTGTTTCTTGGATAAAAACATTAGAGAACCAGGTACTACAAAAGAATAAAAAACCCAGACTAATACTCTTTAGGATTTCTTTGTGACCTTGTTTTAATTCTAGGGAGCTTCAAAAACCTTCCTGTGCAATGTCCCCTTCTGAGTTATCACTTACCTTACCCTTGCTGTCTGTTTTAAATTCTGCCAGTTTCAATGTAATCTTGGGGTTTTTGCTGCCTGCAGAGAAAGTGAAAAAAACACCAAGATGATCAAGCTGAACCTTCTGCGGTTACACAAAATACAGCTTCTAAAGGAGAACTGCCCCTGGTCCTCCTGAAATGGCTCTGTGTGAATTTACAAATATCAAATATGTGTGTGAGCAAACACCAGAGTCATTCTGGGAATGGGAACAGTTTGCTTTGCCTTCCCTAGCTGGCTGTGCACATTTCCAGGAGGGAGAGGAAAGATGGGATTCAGAATGTATTCCACAATATGCCATCAGATATATTCCACTTCCTCAGCAATCCTTTCATTTAGGGCTGGGATTTAAAGTTCAGCCTTTCTTGCAGCAGATTTGGGGATTGGAGAGTCAATTAGGTCTCAACATTTACAACCAGTTTCTACATCCCAGTAAGTGCCCAGATTAATGGTGCAAAGTTTATAGCCCCAATTGCACTGCTGACTGCAGCAGGAGTCCAGAGCTCAGCCACGTGTTTCACTCACCTGTCCTGGGGTACCGATAGGAATCTGTTTTTCTCTCCTCCAAGGCAGGTGAAGGAACATGAATTATCTCCACCTCTGACTCATCCACTTCCTCATACAAGATCCGCAGCGTTTTCAAATCCTCTGAACCTGGGACAGAGAGCAGGAATGTTGCAAAGAGGGTTTCCTGCTGTTTCTCACTTGCCTGCAGCACTGGTGCAGAGGGAACACCTGTACAGCCCCAGTCTTAGTGACCACCTGCAAACACTCCACAATTATCATCCCCTCAGTGCTTTGCTCCTTCAGTGATCTCCCCAGAACAGCCCAAACCCAGGCCAAAGGAAAATCATGCTCAGAACCTCATTCCTAGCAGGAGGCAGCAGTCCCAGTGCCAGGATTTGATCAGCAGAACAGTGACTGACCTTCTGTGGAAGCTGTGGGACACCACCAATAGCCCGTGAACCGATCAAACTCCTCCTGAATGACAAAAGTGGCTACACCAGCAGACTTGGGGTCATCCAGAACATTGGACAAGCCTGGAGAAGAACAAAGACAAGACAGCATTTGCATTTTGCATTTACATCTCCTTGGAAAATGCTGACCCAAAAGATAAATGCACTTGTAAGAAATAAGCCAGGAATGTGGGTATTGCAGGCCAGATTCCTGAGCAGGAATTCCCTTTGGGGCTGAGGGAAGCTCTGTTACCTTTATGGCAGAACGTCAGCCGCCTCTCCTCGCCCGTCTCAATGTTTGCCACCCACAGGTCGTTGTTGTTGATGAAGGAGAAGAAGGCTGGGTCAGCAGGGCAGATTTTGGGATCCATCCGTGGCCCCGTGCACTGAGTCTTGATCTCCAGAGGCTTCATTGGAGACACCTATGGGAGGAGACCCACACAGAGCTGGGTGCCACATCAGCTCCCAGCTCAGCAGAGAAAAATCTCCAATCACAGATACAGCACAGCCCAGGGCATGATGGCAAATGTGGCCTTGATAGGACACAAGAGCAACCACCATAACCAAACAGATGAAGATGTGGAAGATGTGGAGCCACAGAGATGCTCCAAGGGCTGCAGCCCCTCTGGAGCCAGGCTGGGGGAGCTGGGAGTGTTCACTGGAGAAGAAAAGGATCTGAGGAGACCTGAGAGCCTTGCAGAGCATGAAGCGGCTCCAGGAAAACCTCCTGTGAGGGTGGGCAGGCCCTGGCACAAGGTGCCCAGAGCAGCTGTGGCTGCCCCTGGATCCCTGTGTCCAAGGCCAGGTTGGACATTTGGGCTTGGAGCACCCTGGGACATTGGGAGGTGTCCCTGCCCATGGCAGGGGGTGACACTGGGATGGGTTTTAAGGTCCTTCCACCCCAATCCAGCCTGCGATTCCATGTGCAGCCATCTCCAACCCAAACCATCAAGCCCCTTTGAGGTGATATCCATGAAACCCCTGGCAGACTCACCATGAACCCATTCTTGCCCCCATCTCGACAGTGGAAGAGGCTGTTGCTGGCCTGGAAGAGGAACAGGCCACTCTCACTGTGGAAATCATAAGATGTTATCCCAAAGACACCCAGTCTCTTGCGTTCCCTCAAGAGCTCCTCCTCTCTGGAATACATCCCGTGGTGAGGGGTTGCCTAGAATTGAAGGAAAGGAATATCTGGAAGGATTTGCAAGGAGAGGAAAGCTCACAGGAGTGCTCTGAGCCTGTCACAACACCCCAGCTCACACAGGCAGCAGTGTCAGGGTACAGCTCCCCAATTCCTGTACTCCAGGCTACAGCTGTGGGGTCCAGGAGGCCTAAACCCACCACACCCCCAAATTTCCCTCTTCAGGAGGGCTGAGCTGTGAATCTCTCAGTTCTGCAGTTGGCACTTCAGCATGAACTGAGAACAGCTGCGCTTGCTCTGCTTATGCAAATCAGATGTAACCAATTAACTTAATGACGTTATCTGCAGCCTTCACAAACAGTTTCCATGTCAGACACTGCAAACAAAAGTTCTTCCGGGATCTTGAATTACCCTGGAGAGAACTCCTGGCCCAAATGGGGTCAAGACAGATAAATTCTGTTTTACCAGGAACTTTTTAATTAGAGAAGAAAAGACCAACACCTTCCAATGCTGTCAGTGACAAAGGACATGAAGATAATGAAACCAGGGAGGGGAAAATTCCCTCCCTTTCTGGTGCACTCACAACAGTGTGAGGCAGAAGCAGCAATTTAAATTCAACTTTCCCAACTTTTCAAAAGCAGGAAGGATGACAGACACCACCACACAGATGTCCCCACCACAGCAGCCCAACAGCATCACCCAGTTTCCCCAGGCACTGACAACCCAGACTCTTCCCACTCTGGCTTACCTGGAAGTGATCCAGCATCTGTTTCCAGGACAAGAGCAGCAAGGCCTCCTTCCGTACCTTTTTGGGAATCTCTGAGTAAAGGAGGGAATTCTCTCTGCTACCATATGGCATTCCTATTGGGAGGACAAAAACATCATCCTCCTTAAGATGAGTTAGCCATGAGCAAATTCAAACAGAAGTCTGCAAACAGAGGGGCTGGGGCTGCCCAGAGACCTTTACCCACATTTCTTCCCAAGCAGCTCCCAGATCAATCCCAGAATAACATCTAAACCCCTTAGATATTCATTTGTTTGGAATTTTCCTAAGCAAGATTAATACCCCACCTCTCCAGAATGCATTAGGTCCAATTTTCCCCTCTGAGCCTGCCCTCTGTGCCCCAGAGCCACTCTAAGAGCACCACTCCCTGAACGAGTGACTCAACATTACTCTCCACATTTCTCATACAGAAATTTGCTACAGGGACCTGGCTCAGGCCAAGGCAGCAGCTTGCAAGGGGGGGAAGGAAAAGCTCGGAAGCTCCAGAGAGGCCATTCAAATGTGAAACAGTATCCTACAGAGTCAAAAGACCTTGTCATTTTACATAAGCCTTTGACTGTGGTTATCAAATGAGCTCCTGGCCTTCATCCAACTTCCAAAACAACCATCAAATATCCTGACACGTGATTTTGACAGTTTCTACAAAAACAAAGACCATGAACTTGCCCTCTACTTATGCTGTAGAGACTCCCTGGATCAAAAATTCACACAGGGATATGTGCCCTGATACTGCCTACTCTGCACATGTTCTGGGCAGAACAGAGAGATTTCTGAGCTGGCTGACCCAGCAGTAGTTACTTCAAATTAAAACTGAAATATTAATAAGTGCTCGGGAAGCAGAGCAATATGTGAGGATCTAATCCTCAGAGATCCAGGAACACCAAAGTGCTGAGCATGTGGTGTTTAACATAAGCAGCATCTGCCACCATACAACATAAAACTCTGTGGGGATGGCCCAGGAATGATTGAAGATGGCCATACAGGAAAAACTGCAGAGAGGAACAAATGGCTCTGGACACCCAGGCAACTGTGACCTGGACTTCCCTTATGTTAGAACTTTCTCCAGTGACCTCAGGCTGACTACAATCAATTGGCATTACAAGGAATATATTGCCTTCCTCCCCAGAAGACAGTTTACTTTGCTTCCAAGTGAAATATTCAACCCTACAGCAAAGTTCATCAGGAGTCTCCATCCACTCCTCAGTTTCATTTTTAACACTTTAAAATGTTATTTAATGCTGGGGCAGTAAGAGCACACTGAGTTAAATACTTGTGAACTTACAGACTGCCCATAAAGCTGTGGCTGCCCCATCCCTGGGAGTGTCCCTCATTATGGTAAAAGAATCAGCATTTCAATAAGCATTTACCCTTTATTAGGGACATCTGAGAAGAGGTACCCTGGGATTACCTGGCTGATGCTGATCTTAACTGAGGGATTAATCTGCTCTAAGCCCTGTACAGTTCCTTAAGGAAGGAAACACTGAAAAGGCACTCGTGTATCCTCATTCCTGGTTCTGGCTCCTGGAACAGTCACACCCTGGCAGAACACCAACCACCCAGTAGCTGGTTTGGTTGCCATTTCATACAACAGAACATTAAAAAAATTTAAAATTAGCCACTTAGCTCTTTAATCATCTAGATCAAAACCAGTATCAAAGTGAACTGGAAATACATTCAACTTTAAATCAAGCCTCACTGCTCAGACTTGACAAGAAAAATATGCCAGCTCTGGATCCTGCCCTTCAGAGCAGCACTTGTGTCCCAAGAATTTATGAGAACTACACAAATCAAGTCACTGGCACACAGGAGCTGCTTAGTGACAAAACAAATCAGTCCCTCAAATCAGCATCCTACAGTGACCTACACTCAAAACCTGGAAAAAGAAGGAAGAACAGCAGGGTCACTTCAGGGCAGCAGTCACTGCACAGAGTTGCACATCCGGCAATTTTTGTTCTGGCCCAGTAATGATCAGCTCATGCCCCAAAGCACAGCAAACTCTTTATAGTCTATAAAGCTTCTCATGTTACCAGCCACAAAATTACCCACTTACTAAAATCCAACAACTCTGTCACTAATTACATCGTGGCTCCATCTGTAACAAGGGACCTGTCCAACACAGAATTCTGCTTTCAGTCCCACTGAAGGAAAGGGATATTTCCTTGAAAATGCCAGGAACAGTTCATTCCCACCTCAATTTTCTACCCTGCTCTTGAAAGCATCCTACCTTCACAACACTTAATAAAGCAGCAGACACCACCACCACCCTGCCATTAATATGTTGCAACATATCATGAGTCATTACTGACAGCAAATTTCTTGGAAAGTCAGTCTGGTGAATGAAGCAAGTAAATTTCTCCCAAGCTACAGAGGCACGAGATAGTCCTGAGCATGAGGAACATCCCTTCTCCTGCGTGACAAAGGAAACAGAAGTGCTGGCTGGCCACCACTTCCCCTTGTCACAGCTGATCCCTGTGCTTGAGGCTCGTCTGGGACTGGGGAGTCCCTGCTCAGTCCCAGGCTCTGCGAAGATCCTGCACGCCTTGAGCCACGTTACCCAATCTCAGTTCCCCAATCTCACCAAGGGAGATCCCTCCCATGCCCTTCCCTTGCCTGCTGAGTTGGAAGAGCCCCACGTTCCCCCCAGACGCTGGCACGAGGCTTACCCAGGTAGTAGAGGCGGTGAGAGTGCGGGCTGGACTCCTCTGTTTTCCGGACAAACTGGAAATCATGGGGAGCTTTGTTCACTATCATGCCCGAGTACTTCCTGCTGCTGTGAATAATGTCACGCAGCCCATCCCAAGAATGCTTTTGCACCTGGAATTGGGAAGGCACATCCTCCATCTCGACCACTTCGGAGCTGTCCGAGAGCGTGTCCACTGCAGTCATCCTCGCTTCCCCTTCAGAACTGGGCAAAAAACTGAGGGAGGAGTAGAGGGAGAGAATTAAGCCTTAAAATCAAGCAGGTGCTCCTTAAACTAAAGATCCTGGCATTCTCTGCACTCAAGATTATATTTTAAACACATTGAAAGGAAAAGTCCATCTCCCATCCTATATGGGATCCTGTAGATGAAGATACTGACCTCAGAAAATTCCCTCTCCCAGGGCTGGCTCTAGGAATAAACTGTTAAAGGAAACACAAGCAGCAGATTCTGGTGCAGACAACAAGCAGCTTGACTCAAAGGAAAACCACTCCAGGAATTTGGACGAATATGTCATCAAAGCTATGACCTATCATAAAGGCACATAAATTCCTGCCCTTTGAGACCACAGACGTGGAATCTCCTTCCTATCCCAAAGGAAAACCTGCCCATTGCTTGGGGAGAGAGCTTCAAACCCAAGCACAGCAATTCACTCACCTGAGGAGATACTGAGACCAGGAGTGAAGTGAGAGAGATGGGAAAACAGAAAGAAAAAGTGCAATTGCTTTGCTAAGAGAGAGAAGGCAGCAGGGCCAGCCCCTGGTTGTATCCTGAGAAACGTGGCACACATTCCTCAGGGATTTCCAAGTGAGCAGGTGTGGAAGGAGAGGACAAGAACCGCCTCCACATTAATACAAATGTTAATTTGAGGTGAGGTGGACCCACAGACTTGCCCAAGGTCAGTGATGTCATCCACTGCAAAGCAGGAATGAGCTGAGGACTAGGGAAACCTGTTTCTCACATCCCACTTGAGAAGCAAGATGTCCCTCCAAGAGGACATTTGAGGGGTTTTGGAGGTACCTGAAAGAATGTTACAGAGATTTTCAGAAGAACTTCAGTTTACTGGACAAAATCAGCCTGGAGAATTTTGCTCCAAGGAGACAGAATCAGCCTTGTACAAGGGCTAAAAAGGTAACATCTCTTCAGATTCCTAAGTCCCTACATTGTACAAAATGTGCCAAAAGTAACACAAGAACAAGCTCCCAAAATAATTCTGTAGGTACTCCTGGTACCAACTGCCCAGCAGTAAATCCACAGCTTGAAAATGGATAAAGAGGAGTCTTTTCCAATCAAAGGC
The DNA here is from genome assembly GCA_021534815.1 of Acrocephalus arundinaceus. Taxonomy (NCBI): domain Eukaryota; kingdom Metazoa; phylum Chordata; class Aves; order Passeriformes; family Sylviidae; genus Acrocephalus; species Acrocephalus arundinaceus. The sequence continues at coordinate 677,559 of JAJEOU010000003.1, read as the reverse complement.
AGGCAGGAAGCTCAAGTGAAACCACAAAAGAGAACATGATGGGATGTTCTAAGACTGTGTGTCTGTGGCCTCTGCCTGTACCCAGGCTCTCCACTGCAGTAACTAAAATCACAGCTAAAATCTGACAAGCAGAAGTGCTGCCTGTCAGAAACACCAGACAGGAAGACTATGAAAATCCATAAACTGAGTGCAATTCTCCCAACCCCATCCCACTGAAGGTCAACTCAGATAAATACTCTGGCTTTAGCTCACAAAGCCTGGCCCTTGGATTACTCTCACCCAGCTGATGAATCCACCTCACTCAGCCAGGCTGGCTCCTCACAAGCCAAAGTCTAACCTTTAAAACCAGCCTACAAATGTGATACTGGTACCTGTCCCCAGCTGAACTGGAGCCTGCCAAACTGTACTGCCATGATTTTATCATGAGAACAGCACAGCTCTAAGCTTGGCACTGCTCTCATCCTGGTGATTTGGACACAAGAATGGAGTGGTAAGTGGGATAAGCAAAGCAGCCACTGCACAAACTGAGCTGAGAGTGTTGGGAATTACCACTGGCACTGCTGGAGCCTGGTGGACTCTCACAAAATCACAGAATGGTTTGAACTGGAAGCGACCTTAAAGATCATCCAATTCCAAACTCCTGCCACGGGCAGTGATACCTCCCACTGGAAGGGAAAAAAAGGCTAAAACTTAGGTCCTGACATGCTAGAGAGTAAAAGGAAACTCAGATTTCTGCCTCTGTCACTACAGCCACCTCTGGAAAAAGGCGTAGTCAGTATTTGGCAAGACCGTGTATGTAAGTAAACAAGTGCAAGGAGTAACTTATCTCAGAGTAGATTGTGGGATTACATTACTCAAACGTGAGCTGGATCAAGACACCAGTTATTAACCATCTTAAGACAGGCAGCAATAGCACATTGAAGATTTCCACCTTGCTGGAGAAGCCTTGTCCCTTCCACCCCACGCTGAGGCAGGGACTGAGATGACTCAGAGCTGTTGCAGGAACACTGCTCTCTCCACTCCCAAAAACATGGAGCTGCCCCTTGGGAATCTTTTAATGTCCTGTCAGGTGAGGTGAGTGAGCCACCAAGCCCTCCTCTGGGGGAAGGTGCCAGCCTGGAGGGGACAACACGCACAGGTGGGAAATCAGAACCCGGAAAAAAATGTAGAGCTCGATATTGGAAGTGAGTGAAACAAGTTATTGTCCTGAGTCACTTCCTGAGTCATAGATCCTGCCACAGAGTCCCTGGGCAGGACTGTGCAGATGGGAGCTCTCAGAAGCCTCTCTCAGTGCAGAGGTGATTGCTGCTCTGTCCCACAGCACACAGAGTTCCCGCAGGGACCTGGACGTACCTTCTCCAACCTCCTGCAGTCTCGTTTTCCAGACGAACCCTCTTTATCTTCTGCATTAACTACTCAGAGAGCTGGGCAGGACAGGAAACTGGGGAGGAAGAGGGGAGAAAGGAGATTTCATACAACTGCTGGGTAAAAGCATCTTCCATAGGTCACATTTCCAGCTGAGCGTGGAGGCACAAATAAATCCTCGGGTTTCATTCCTTGGTCCAAATCTGTTCTGTCAGCACAGCCTGGATTTGAACAGCCCTGATAAATCTGAGACTTCATCTGAACAACAAGCTCAGTGAATTCTGGGGTGTGCCTCGTTTTTTCCCAGAAAATTCTTAAAATCCGAGAATCGTGAATACTGAACCTTTCTGTCATCCCCTTCCCAAAATCCTGAAATTCTTGCAAGTACCATGTACTAAAAACTGATAAAACAGGAGTCCGGTCCATACACTTAAGAGGGAAGAGTCAAACAAAGGACACACCATAAGGAGCCAGCCAGAGGGTCACAGTCCCACCTGGGATATAAAGAACACATTTATCTTCCAAGCCTGAAAATTGCTTCCCTGTGCCTCAGCCTGCTGCCACGAGGAACCCTGGCTCCCCACACCAATCTGTTCTCCAGGAGCACAGGAAGGTGCTTCACTGCCCTCCTCATTCCCCAAGTACAAAGGCCTTTAGCTCTGAATCACAGACACGCTCAAGACCCACCAGTGCCATTTGTCGAGGCTCCTGCTCTCCCCAAACAGCTTTTTCTCCACCAAAAACACACTCACAGGGGACCAGGAGAGACAAAGCATCACAAAGAAACTCCTCAGCTGCAGAGGAGAGCAGAGAGGGAGGAAGCAGCTGCATTCAGCAATTTAAGGGCAGTTTTTGATGCAGGCATGAAGGGCAGCGGGAGTGATGCTCAGGAATGCTGAGTAACCTCGTCTGATCTCCCAGCTGACCCTGCCTCGAGCAGCGGGTTGGACCAGAGACTTCCCGAGGTCCTGCCAGGCTCGGCTGTTCTGTGATTTTAATGATTCTGAGGAACATCTTAACCCTCATTGCACCCAGCCCAGATCATGCATTTCACACAAGGAAGGAACAGTAAAATCTTGAACCAGGAAAAAAAAAAAAAGAAACAGAGCAAAATAGACAAAAGAATCAGGAACCAGCGTGAATCATTCGGGAAGAGCCAGTGGAACACAGGAACAGAGTCACCTACAGAGCCCTTACAACGTGTCCCTGTCGTGGCCGGGAGCTTTAAGATCTCCAAAAATTAAAGCAGCTGAGGGTGGGATAAACTGGTGGGGATTTCTCCAGAAAGGTGTGAGCTCTGGCAAAGGCTGCCAGCAGCCCGTGTCCCTCTGCAGCTCTCGCCGGGAGCTCTGCCCTTGGTGCAGAGGAAAGGCCGGCATTTGGGATAGCAGGAGTGGGGAATCCCCGGGGATGGAGCATCCTCTGCCCCTCATCTCTCACCGGGCACACGGCTCTTTGCCGTGGAAAGGAGCGAGCATCCCCTGACTCGCCCAGGCTGAGCCGGGGCTGCTGGGGGCACACGGGACCCCCCTCCAAGGGCAGGGGTCCCCCCATCACCCCATCCGTGGGCAGCATATGGGGGAGTGACCGCAAACGACCCCCTGAGGGCCAGGCCTGCGGGCGAGCCCGGGCGAGCAAACGCCCCCCGGGGCAAGGAGAGGCCGCCCCCATCCCGAGGGGGCAAACAGCCCACGGAAGGGGGCGAACACCGAACCCCGGGGACCCCCAGCCCGGGGCCGCGGGGATGCGGCCCATGGAGCGGGCAAACGGCCCCCGCCGGTCAGCCGCCCCTCACACGCGTGAGCCCCACCCAGCCCTACCCGTACCGGGGCGGGACCCCCGTCCCCGCCATTCCCCCCTCCCCTCCTCACTCACCGCGGGGCGCGGCGACCTCCCCGTGCCGGGCGGGGGTGGGGGCGGCTCCTGCGCGGGAGGGAGGGCGGGGGAGGGAGGGGGCGGCGGCGGCTCCGTCAGTGCCGCTCCATGTCCCGGGCGCGGGGCAGCCCCGGAAACGGGGGCGCGGGGGCGGCGGCGGCCACGGCGCGACCTCTCACCCGGCGGCGGAAGTGGCGGGAGCGCGCGCGGCGGGAGCGCGCCCGGGCGGCACGGGAGGAACCACTGCCTCTGGCGGGGGGGGGAGATGCCTGAGGGAGTACGGAGCTATTATAAAATCACACAGAATAGATTAGGTGATGGAAAAGAACTCTGAGGTCATCGAGTCCAACCTGTGACCGATAGTCACCTTGTCATCCAGACCATGGAGCTAAGTCTGTCCTTAAACACCTCCAGGGACGGTGAGTTTGCCGCCTCCCTAGGCAGTCCGTTGCAATGTCTTCACGGAGAGGGTGGGCACAGAGAAAATTGAGGCTGATACAGGGTAAAAAAAAAAAGCACGGAGAGAAGATTCTTCCTCGCCCTCAGAGATGGGCCCCTAATTCAGCATTTTTTGCCGTCATGGGGCAGCTGTGGAGCCATTCACCTCTTTCGTTGGGCTTTACCCCCGCCCCGGGAGAATGGTTGGATCCCGCTGGGTGATGTTGCTGAGGGAAGCCGGGAGAGGCTTATCAGCGGCGTTGGTGGTATAGTGGTTAGCATAGCTGCCTTCCAAGCAGTTGACCCGGGTTCGATTCCCGGCCAACGCAACTTCGTTTTTCTTTCTTGTATTATATTTTTTCCTCCGTTTCTCACCGATCCGAACCGAATTGAGATGCACCGGCACGCGGAGCGCCCGCCTGGCTGCGCTTTGCCCACTTGAGCCCCGGCGGGAGGCGGACACTGCTCATGGTGCCGGTTACTTCTCTTCCCAACTCACGGTGGAGGTCCCGAGTCGTCAGGAGACGGCAGGAAATAAATAAATAACTCCGAATTAAAAAACCAAAACAATAAACTTAAGCCCCTCCAAATAAAAACAAAACAAAAAAAAAAAACAACAAACCAAAATAACAAGGAAATAAACCGCCACAAAAAAAACCCCCAAAAAACCTGCCCAAGAGAAGAAAACAGGTGTTTCCGCCCGGGATCGAACCGGGGACCTTTCGCGTGTGAGGCGAACGTGATAACCGCTACACTACGGAAACCCGCCACGGGAGGGTGTCTCGGGTGTGGCTGATGTTCCCGCCATCGCGGCTGAGGAGACGCGAGTCTCCCTCACGGCAGCCTCAAAATAAATCTCCCGCAAACCGCTGGAAATGCCGCGTAGGATTCTCAATGATTAATCATCAAGTACTAACTGGAGTTCCCAGAGACCCGCTGGTCTCAGGAGGCAGCTGAGGTGCGTGTCGTGGGCAGTGTTTCGGGGTCCCCTCAGAGACGACACGGCCCCACAGGGAGGTTCCCGCTGAGGGGGCGCAGGGCGCTGCTGAAGAAATGTCTCTTTTCCCTAAGGCAGCTGCCACCAGATGTCGGTAGAATAGTGGCGACAGGGAGGGGACCTCCCAGGAGAGCCACTCAGGAGGGCCAGAACCCGCCTGGCCCAGGGGCTGGAAGAGGAACGGCCCCCAAGGACAGACCTGTTGACAATCACAAATTCACAAGATGCCAGACTGGTTTGAATTGGAAGAACTTTAAATCTCATCTCATTCCACCTCCTTCCACTGTCCAGGATGCTCTAAATCCCATCCAACCTGGCCTTGGACATTGCCAGGTATCCAGGGGCAGCCACAGCTGCTCTGGGAATTCCATTCCAGGGCCTCCCCACGCTCTCAGTCAAGAGCTGACAATCCCAGATAGTTCTAAGTTTGTTCCTCTTACCAACTTACTTAATGGCAATCCTTCTCTTTTTGGTAAAAACTCAGCCCTTGGAATCAGGTGGTAACATGAGAATTATGTTTTCCTGTTTTGTTTTCTTTGTTGAAGTGTATTTTATGCTCTGCTGGCTGCAGAGAAAAGCTTAGAAGGAAGAAATGAATCATAAACCCAGATGAAAGCAAAAAGAGCCTCACTTTTAATAACACTTGCTCTTAATAAAATCTACTTTGATTTTTACAATTTCATTTTACAAATTTGTAACAAATCTTTTGATTTGGGGCCAAAAGCGGTAGAGAGGAGGTTGCCACATGTCCTTTAACTTCAGGGTTGCCAGTGCTTTGTTCAGATCTGATTTATGATAAGGATTATAATGTTACATCCAAGTCCGTGACAAACCCGATGTCTCGGGACTTGTTTGCTTCGTGTTGTTGTTAAACATCCTGGAATGAAATCCTTTTTGCCTGCAGCTGGCAGAGCTGCAGACAGGACTGGTTACAACCTTTGCACTGAGCATCAGCTGAGTGTGCTGGGGGCAAGGTCCCCTCCCTCGAGCAGAGGGAAGTGGATCTCTGAGTGACCCAAGACCATCCACGGAAAGATTCAAACACTTTGTGTTTTGTTTTCTTCTGCAGCCCTCTTTCAGCCTGGCCATGGGTGCAGAGAGGAGCCGCAGAACAGACAGCGCCAGGGAGGAAGCTCCTGCAAGGTACCTGTGGGAGGCAGAGGCAGGAGTTCCATGAAAGACGTCGTGCAGTCGGTGTGAACTCCCAAACCCACCCGGGTCCCGCGGTGGTGCCTGGTTCTGGCAGCGCTGGGCTCTGGGAGCCCTGGCACACACCGGCTGGTGGGCTCTGGATGTTCCTCGCGTGGGCAGCGCTGGCTTTGGGGCCCAGACAAAGCCCCCGCTTCCTGCTGGTTCCTGCTCGCCAGAATGACCCTCGGGGATGTTCTGGCTTTTCTGACAAAGATCCATTGTCAGGGATGGCTCAAACTTTGCCCGCAGGACAAAGATCCTGCAGCATTCTCCCTTCCAGCCCCTGACCTATCCCACTTCCTCCGCTCCCAGCGCTTCCCACCCATGTGGCCTGCTGGGTGTGGGAGCCCCTGTGCCTCACCCACTCCCCGCAGACACTCCCCAGAGCACGAGGAAGGACTGTGGCAGGAAATAAGAACACGGGAGCTCATTTGGAAGTGAAGGCTGGATATTCTCTTCTATTATCACCAGCATCTGCCCTTTCTGAGTGAGGAGCCCTCCCCCAGCTCTCACCAGCGGCCATGCTCGGCTTTGTTTCCCTGACACGCTGCGCTGGCTGCACGGTCCCATTCAACCCTTTTCCTCCCTCCACTCCCAAAGCCTGCGTGGCTGTTCCAAGAGGGGAGCTGGAAGCACCGTGGAGCAGGAGAGCTCACAATCAGGGCCGGGAGACAACGCTGCCGTGCACAATACCCCCCCAATTAGCCATTCATTTCTTCTGCCTCTGAAATGGGGAGCACAGCCCTTGTGCTGGGAGATAAAACAAGAACGGCTTCAATAGCACTGATTTAAATTAGGTCAGGCTGGCTTTTGTGTGGCAGGGACCACACAATAGCTGTCACACGACGGTGGAGGGGAGCAGCATAAAGGAAAAGAGGCCAAGCAAGTGGCACAGATGCTGGGAGTTGGTGGGTGCTGGGACACCGGGGGTGTGTGCCTGGGGATAGTGGAGGGACAGACAACCAGCACGTGATGCTGAGGCATAAAAGGGGCGGCTTGGTCAGCAGGGGACAGAGAGGTCACACACTGCCTGGGCAGAACCAAGCTCTGCCACACCACAGCCACGTGCCCCTGGGAAATTGGTCTTTAACCATAACTACTTATGAGACAAGCAGTGACAAGTTTCGGACCCCTCAGGACAAGACGGATATTGAGGGGCTGGAGTGTGTCCAGGGAAGGGAACAGAGCTGGGGAAGGGTCTGGAGCACCAGGAGCAGAGAGGGAGGGAGCTGAGATGGCTCAGCCTGGAGAAAAAGAGGCTTGGAGGGACCTTCCTGATTCTTCTGTGCAGGGCCAGGAGTTGGACTGATAATCCTTGGGGAACCCTACCAACTCAGGATATTCCATGATTCCATGACCTGAGTTGCAATCCCCAGGGTTGCCCGATTTCTTTCCCCTGATAAGTTCCCCAAAAGTCCATGCCTGGCCTGAACACCTGGTGTGCTGTGAAATCCTGCACTGGCTTCTTTAGGGATGGGGATGGCTTCTTTGTGTTGGGGAAATATCAGCAACTCCCTCAAAATGATCTCTTAAGTTCTCAAGGCCATCCGAGTGTGTGCCTTCAGAGAGAGGTCCTGGGGGGAGTTTTCCAGGAGGGTGTGAGCACTGTAGCCTCATCCCAGTTCTCTCCCCCAGTTTCATTAATATCCTTATTGCTGTTTTTACAGTGGCAATGCAGATGTTCATGTTTTTCTGGCCATGGGAGGACACGAGAACAGCGTGCTCAGAGCTATCAGCAAGAACCTGATCTTTTCAGCAAGCTGTTGTCACGGTCTAAATGAATTTATCCAGGTAAATCCATATGCAAAGGAAGGGCAGGTAAGTTTAAAAATAAGAGTCCACCCCTTCAAGTCTCCAAGGAATAAATGAATGATCTTTTGTGCTCCAGACTGTACTTTTACAGGTGTCACTTTGCTACAGTTGGGCCAAAAACCAGTGGGGAAAATTGTGGGTGTGGAAAAATTGAAAGACATAAACTTAATTCAGTTTTTTTGGAAGGACAGCTTGATATTCTTTTTCAGCTGCAAAAAAAAAAGGTGTAAACAAGAAACAGTACTTAAGAAAAATGTTCATTGTATTACAAAATCATAATTTGCATGCTTAAATTGCAAGTGTTATCATCTCTACTACTAGCAGTAAAAAAGTAGGTGAGCCAAAGCACTGAATGTGCCAGCCAGTGCCAAAAGGAGGAAACTAGGTTAAGCTGAGGTATCAGTTGTTCCTATTCCCCTTCATTTGTTTGTTCACACATGAATATTTTTTTTTTTAATACAAGGCAGCTTAGAACTACTCTGGGCCATCATAATTCCCTACAGCTACAATGGCCTACATAATTCCCAGGCTGATTGAAACACACTGCTTCCCACAGGCACACACAGGCAGCGGAATATTCGGTGGCCACCAGCTGATATTGGAAAGACAGGCACTAAAAATAAGTTGTCCTTTTTTACCAGTAAGTGTAATTAAGCACTGAAATAGTGCCTGTTGTAGGGAGGTGGCCCTGAAGGCACGGAGCCAAAATGAGACATGTTGTTAAAAGGTATGTTCCCTTCAGCAGATGGTCAGAGCTCTGATGCATGAAGCACCCAGTGAAATTATCCACCCAGTTCCTGTAGGAAGCCCGTCTGGAGCAACTATAATAGCCCTAATTTCTCTCAAAATACAAATATATGGTTGCTAGTTTTCACTGCTTTACAGCTATACTATTTGGAGTATTTTTAGCTGTTTAGTTGTGAGAACACAACAAAAACAGCAACAGCCCACTTTGATTTGCATTATGACTTACTTTCTAAAGCTCACACTGCAGTGGAGACTGAAGGTGCCCAGGTACCAAAAGCAGTTTAACTGTGGAAGAACAAAATTGTTGTCTGTCAGGGAGGATTAGGTGGAATATTAGGAAAAGGTTCTTCCCCCAGAGGGAGGTGGGGCACTGACCAGGCTTCCCAGGGAATGGTCACAGCCTCAAGGCTGCCTGAGCTCCAGGAGCATTTGGACACTGCTCTGTCCCTGCATGTGACCACAGGGTGACCCAGAGGCAGAAGAGGCAGGAGTCCAGCTCGTGTTGACAGCTTTGGGGTGTGATCATTGTGGGTTCCAAACAAGAAGACATAGAAGTTATATCTGATTGTGTTATTAGTGCACACATCCATCTATATAAATAAATCAGAATGTAGAGATAATTACTCTCCAGCAAATGGCATCATCTGGGATGCTCCTGAGTTGTGACTGTGTAAATCTCAGTATTCCTGAGATGGCCTCTATAACCCAAAACGCTCATTGGAGTCCTTCAGCTCTCCAACAACCCAAAATCCACTGCAGAAAATAATATGTTCTGCAGAAGATTGGTTCATTCCTTGAATATTTATTTGCTGGTTTGGGCTGGGGTATTTTTCTATTCTTATTATTACTATTATTTGTTTTGTTTATTTCTTCTCCTTTTATAAGCTCCAGCTGAGACAGGGGAGGGTGGGAGGAGGGTTTTGTTCCTCTGAAGATAACAGGAGGCTGTGCCTGTGCAGCCATGGTGACAAGATCCAGGGCGCTTTCTGGCTTCCAAGCAATTTGCTCCCCACCCCTGGCTCCCAAGTAAAAGTGGGGCAGAGAAAGAAAGGAGCTTTTGTTTCTCAAGTGCTTCAGCTGTTACTTCTAATTAAGCGAAGAGCTCCAGCGCCTTCCCACTCCCCAGCCGAAGGAGGATGGAGTTGGGGCAAGAGGAGAGCCAAGAGGCTGTGGCAGCTCTCCTCTTTCCAGCTGCAGCCTGGCTGGGTGACCTGTGCCAAGCCAGTGCCTCAGATTCCCTGGCTGCAGGGGGGAAGAAATGAGAGAGCCAGAGCCCAGCACGAGGCCAGGTGGAAACGACCACCCTGCTGTTCAAGGTGTTATTATCGGTTTAGTGCAATCTGCTCCCAGCTTTGCAGACATGCTGACTATCAGCAAATTGCTCTTTCCTTCTCCAGCTTTCCCTGGATGCCATCCCCTTCTCTCTGAGATGGCAGCCCCTGCCCTGAGGTCTAACAGCATTTCTCCAACCTCCCAGTGTGCCTCTTTTTAACCCCTGCTGGCGTCACTGAGATGTGCTGCAGCAGCCAGGTGAAATGTCAGCAGGCAGGGATCGGGCAGGTGGCCTTGGCACAGCCAGGTGGGTCTGTGGGACAAGGAGAGTGGGGTGGGCATGACAGCTGTGAGCCACACACCCAGCTCTGCAACAGGGAACACAGACTGTTCCACAGCACTACACAGCATGGGAAGGGCTGCCAAGAGGAAAAGAGGGTGGAGATGTGGAGAGAGAAAAAAAAATGAATGCAGGGAGTAGGAACACTCAGGAATCCAACAGCCCGCAGACTCAAGGTCCAAGCCTTGGCTCAGCTCCGGAAGTTGCTCACCAAGGACTGAAGGAGCCCTCCAGGTCACAGCTGCTCCCCTGTGCCTCTGCACCCACTGAACTCTGTAGGATCTCTTCAGCCCTGGATCTCACAGGGAGAAGTTTAGGGCTTCACTCAGAAACAGATGGTCTCCCTCTTGGGCCCCATCTGCCAGGCAACGCTGGAGCAGTTGGTCTCTGCAGTGCTGAGCAGAATCTTGTTTGCTTTCCCCTCCCATCCCCAAGGTGATCGTGGGGCAACCCAGGCTTGCTGTTTCAGCCCGGATTTCCAGGAACAGCCAGGAACTCTGAGGTGCAGGAGTGTAACCCAAGAGCAAGAGAGGGCACATGGCATCGGCCAGCCCTGGTCTCTGTCACAGTTCAGCGCTGGAGAGATGGAGCAGCACCTGGCAGCTGCCCCTTTTGCCCCCCTCAGGACACAAAGAGTCTCCATCCAGCAGCGATGCAGGGAAGTGTCTCCTGACAGCATTTAGCACACACAGGAATAGCAGGTGAGACCAGCTCTCCTTGAGCAGCACCAGCCAAGATTGCTGCAGCATGCCTGATAAAAGAACTTTACTTCTCTGGGTTCTGCCGCTGCAACTCTGTGTCAAGGACTGGAGGATATCATCCATCCATGCACCAGCCCATGTTTTCCAGAGACCTTCGCCCCAGCAGCCAGAGCAGCGAGGTCCTGCTCTCTCAGGTTGCCAGGTTAGGCAGACAGTGCTCTAATGGTGCTCGCTGAGCAGAGGGCACGGAGCACCACTTCATCCCTCCCCCGAGGCTTCCCGTCCTCAGAGGCTCCAGCCGGGATGCTGCCGGTGGTAGCTCCACACTAATCAGCCCTGAGGCAGGAAGGGGAAACTTTCTGCTTGCAGCCACTTAGTTTCATTAGAAGCATCACAAGAGAAAACGGGGCCTCAGGTGGGGCAGGGAGATGCAGGAGGTGGGGAGAGGGCTTTGCTGCCTGTTTGTCTCCACTTGGCATGGCAGCTTCAGCTGGAGAGGAAAGAGGGGCAGAGACAGCCTGGAACTGGTCAGAGCTCTGGAGGTCGTGCAGCTGGGTAAAGTGATTGTTGCAGGATATATTATCCCTATCACTGCAAAGAATTTTTCCCAATGTCTAGCCTAAATCTTACTTGTTCAACACGAACGTGGTACTGTCCAGAGGTGGAATATTAAGCACTGGAGTCACTGCCTAATCATGTATTGATTTCAGAGGAGCTGAGCTCGATGAGAGGAGTCTGCCTGGCCTTGCTCCATCCCCCTCGTGCCCCAGGAGAATGTTTTGTGTGAGACTGAATGCCTCTGTAAGTGCCTCTCAGCTCCCTGCTCATTGAGAGCTGTTCTGCACAGACACATTGGAGCAGGGAGGGTGCAGGATCCTGGAATCACATTTCCTTTTGGCAAAGGGGGTTTTATCTACCTCAGACTCCCTGGGCAGTGTGCATGGTGGGGCTGTCAGTTCTACTGAGCAGGCCTAAGAGCCCAGCCAGGCAGGAATTCTGGCACCACTGGAAACCTTCCATTTCACTCATGTCCTCACCCAAGAGCAGAAATAAACTCAACTGCTCACCTCTAAGCCTGATTTCCCTGCTTACATTTTTCACTAAGCCAGCTCAAATAAAGCAACACATTCAGGAATTGGACTTGATAATCCATGTGGGGCCCTTCCAACTCACGATATTCTACATTCTCTGTGCGCTGATGACTTTGGAAGAGCTCTGTGACAGGGACAGAGCTAGCAGGATAAATAAGACAGGAAAAAGTGATCAGAAGAACAGAGCTCAGATTCCTGAAGTCTCACTCATGAAAAAGTATTGCCCCTTGTTCCTGGTTTGTGCCTTGTTTGTGAACACAGATGTTCTATAACTCCCACATGGATGAGCAGTTGTTTTCGTGTGAGCTCCTGTCCATCTTCCAGTTACAGGGTTCGTTTGTTAGCCTTGGAGATTTCAGCAGCAATAATCCTGTTTGGAGACACCCACGCAGTTCTGCAGGAGCTCTGCCCTGGGATGGAGAGGAGCTGGGTCAGGGAATGCAGCAGCCAGGAGATGGAGCAGCTTAGCTCCTCAGCACGGAACAGGAGCAGGCTCGGAGAGAAAGGCCGGGCCCTTACAGGGCTCTTGTCCCTGATGGAACAGATGTGGCAGCTGCTTTGTGCCACAACCGCTGCGTGTTTGCGGAGCAGCCAAAGGACTCCCCGGGCTGTGCCTCGGGCTGGCACATGGGGCCTTTCATTTTCCTCAAGGGCTCTCGAGGAAGAGCTCATTGTACCTGCTCGGAATTAATTCTGCCAGTCCCCAGCCTGCTCATGGACTCCCTGTGCTGGAGTTCAAGACATGCCTTTCATTTTTTTCTTTCTGTCTGGGACAATTGATATCCTGGGATGGAGCTGCATCAACAGCCAGGACCTGATCCTAGTGAAGACCACACAGACTTGACTTGGAGTCTCCAGGACTTGGATTTTCCAAGTCTCCCTGCAGCAGCTGCTGGCTGACAACTTTGTCCCATTCCCTGGTTGCACAGCCCTTGTTCCTCCCAGCCCAAGGATCCCCCTTTATGCCCCATCAGCTGGAAGTGCTGTTCTGTTTGGGGCTACCTTAGAACTGCTGGCACAACAGAGCTGTTTTGGTTCTGGCTGAGCACTCGGCATCTGAGCTCTCATGTGGTTGGAGCCCATTTTTTTGCAAGAATGAAAACAGTGGATTAATGAGCTGCTTGTGGCTAATGTGCAGGGTTTCTCAGAACTGGTGCTATTAGAGCCCAGCGTCATGTAGGAGGTAAATGGCAGCACACGGTGAATAAAGCAGTGATATAATAGGTTTAAGTAGTCCATTTCCCTTTGGAGTGTTACTGATAACAGGCCCAAATGCATACAAGACCATTCCCTTAATGAATAAGACTGCTCTCTAGCAGAGCACGCGCTGCAGCGCCTCACAAGGGGTTTATTTTTCATCATTTTCATCCAAAACAAGGCTTGGGTGTTTGAGTTGGAGTGGGGTGCAGGGAGGACTATAACCATGGTCTGACTGCTCCACAGGAGACACCTCCTTATCCCAGTGTGCCGGCCCTGGATATAACCAGAGGAAGATACCCAGGACAAGTCACAAGGGTGTATAAAGCATAAGGCTTCTCCCACCTGTGGTTTTGTAGCTTCCAGCAATCTGTGGGGTCCACCTGGATGTTGCATCCTAACTATTAAGTTTAATCATCGCTGAAACACCAAACCTCCATAATCTTGTCTAAAACCTTTTGAACCTATTTATACTTTCAGGCTACAAGATATCCTGTGGCAAACGAGCTCCAAAATTTAATTATGTGCTGTGTGAAAAAGCAATTCTTTTTGTTTGTTTTAAACTGGCCTGGTAATTTCACTGGGGCACTGACTCCTTGTGTTGTAAGAAACAGCATCTAAAATACCTGAGGGAAGCAGAATCCCAGATTTTATTGAAGGGCATGTGATTATGACTTCTGTGTGTTAAAAGCACTTCTGAAAATGGAGCATAGGTTCTACTTTTAATGCTTATGGAAATATTGCCTCCAGTGCTCTTGTTTGCTCTTCAGCTTGTTTTTATTTATTTAATTTTTTCCCTTAACCTCTCTTTACAAGCTGCCCTAGTCCCTGACAGATCCAGTTCTCAAGCTCCTTGTTTACTCTCTTTGCATGGGCTTTATTTTTTACAGTAATCTCCTTTAAAGTGCTGCAGCCGCCGAGAGTCTCTTGCGGGAGCTGTGAGCACAAACCCCACCAAGGACAGGCACATGCCTCGGAGCGACCTCTTCCTCCTCATTATGTTTGTGATGGTCTCAATGTCACCAGTTCAAGCACAGGCACACGGGGCTCAATACAGCCCCGAGATAAAGGCAGGACAGACATCCCCACTCCCCCGAGGCGTGAGCGACTCTGCCGCTCCTTGATTGTGCCTTTGGCAGACACCTCATTAAAAGTGGCTATTCCACACAAACACCCCCTTGTCCTTTCGCAGGCGTAATCTGAGCGTGGAGGGAGAGCTCAGCCCCACACCAGGGAATCTGAGTCTGCCCAGACCTCGACTCTAACGAGTTGCTGTTCATTTGTAGCCTTCTCCACCTTTCCTGGAGTTGTACTTTCATGGTGCATCCCTAACTTGCACTGTCTCACAGGCAGTTCTGATCATGCCTCCAGCTACTAGAATGAAAATTAATATTAACCAAACCCAGGACACTCCTCTTGCAAATCCTTTGGTCTTAGTCCAAATAACGTTTCTCCTCAGTCAGATACACCTCCTGCATGAAACATTCCGATGTATAACTAAGTTAGCAGGTAGAGGAACCAGACTCAGAATCTTTCCCTTCCCATCATGTAAATGGTTCAGTGGAAGGTGTCCCTGCCCATGGCAGGGAATGGAGTTGGGGTGATCTTAAAGGTCGCTTCCAACCCAAACCATTCTGTGAGCCTCTGTCCTGCAGCCTCCTCCTGCTATGCTCAAAGCTGTGGTTCTGAGTACTCTGCACTGCAGAGAGCTTTGCAGACTGCCCGTGCCTCAGTTTCCCTTTGTACTGGGAGGGTTGTAGGTAGATTTAGCAGTACTGAGTTAACAGTTAGACTCAATGATATTGAAGGTCTGTTCAAATTTAAACTTGTGTGTGGTTCTCTGGTTACAGGCAGGGGTTACAGGCAGGGGATACAGGCAGGGGTACAGACAGGGGTGGCAGGCAGGGGTGACAGGCAGGGATTACAGGCAGGGGTTACAGGCAGGGATTACAGGCAGGGATTACAGGCAGGGGTGACAGGCAGGGGCTACAGGCAGGGATGACAGGCAGGGATGACAGACAGGGGTTACAGGCAGGGGTGACAGGCAGGGGATACAGGCAGAGGATACAGGCAGGGGTGACAGGCAGGGGTGGCAGGCAGGGGTGACAGGCAGGGGTGGCAGGCAGGGGTTACAGGCAGGGGTGGCAGGCAGGGGATAATACAGGCTGGGGATACAAGCAGGGGATACAGGCAGGGATGACAGGCAGGGGTTACAGGCAGGGGTGACAGGCAGGGGTGACAGGCAGGGGATACAGGCAAGGGTGACAGGCAGGGGATACAGGCGGGGGTGACAGGCAGGGGTGACAGGCAGGGGATACAGGCAGAGGTGACAGGCAGGGGTTACAGGCAGGGGTTACACCAGGGCTGTGCGGCGCTCAGAGCGAGCTGCCTGCAGGTAGCGCCGAGCGCACGGGAGGGACTGTGGAGGGAGGTGCGAGGAGCTGCTGTTCGTGGAGGCTGCCACGCCTTTCTGTGGGCAGAACTCCAGCTGCATGTGCAGGTAAAGGGGTTTGGGGGAGGGAGAGGAGATTGGTCTACGTGGGAGCTCTGTGCCAGCCTGCAGAGGATCCAGGTAGGCAGGATCTGTGCGTGCAGCGGTGGAAAGCTTCCATCGAGGCCTCTGTGATTGTAAGAGACTTTTTAAACACACCTCAGGAAAGGAATCTCAAACGTGTCCTCGATCTCCTCTGTACAGAACTCCCAGTCTCTGCTCTGGAGCTGTTGTTCAGTTTGTGATGTGCTTTTGCTGGGATGGGCATGTGAGGGCTGCGTGGGCTGCGGTGGGCGTGCAGCCGCGGCCGGGAGGGCTGAGCCAAAGGCAGCTCCCGGCTCGGGGAGCCGAGCGCGCCCCGCAGGGCTCTGCCCGAGCCGCTCCGCCGGGATCATCACCGAATTCCACCCGAGTGCTTTCTATTTCGGGTGTTTCTCCGCACACCTTTGCTCCCGTCTTCTGTCCGGCTTGCGTCAGGCCCTCGGGACCAAACCGCGGCTCTCCCGCACTTGTTGAGGAGCATCGGCAGGAGAGGGAGCGGTTCCCTTGGAAACCTCTGGATGCCCAGCAACAAGTCGCTGACAGCTGCCATGTGACCAGGTGCATTAATCAGAAATGTTGTATGAATCAGGTCAGATGGGGCCAAAGTCCAGCACGCTCCCCCTCCGCTCCACTGCTAATTACTGAGCTGCGAGGGCTGCTCCGAGTATGGGGTGGAAAACAACTCAAAATAATTAAATCAAACAGTGACCTTTCTTGTCGTGGATTCTAAGTTCATCCCAGACTTTCTCCATGAAAAAAATCTGTCCGATCCCTTCTTCCACTGAAACAAATCTTGAATGCAAATGAGTGAGGCAGAGGAGTCTCCTGAGGTGGAAAAACCAGGGAGAATGAATGTACCATGGGCACAGAGAGTTCCCAGCTCTCTGCTTGAAATAAGCCCAACATTTCAAATGAATCTTTGGAATAAGTAGATCAGGCTTGAGGCACTTTGGGCTGGACAGGTACAGCTTGTGTTCTTCACTTGGATCCCTTTGAAAATCATATTTCTGAAGCCTCAACTGAATTTGCTGGCCAGCATCATCAGTTAGAATGCAGGGAAAGGACTTGAGTCCAAAGTCCTGCCCAACAACCCTAAAAGAAGAGGCTGCAGCTCTCAGGAAAACAGACAGTGCCCGTGCACATCTCGTCCCTTGTGAATGGCTGTAAAATGGCTGTTTGTGGTAGATACAGAGAACTGGAGCCCCTCTGTCCTGGAGCCAGGCTGGGAGAATTGGGGCTGTTCCCTCGCTCTGGGTTTCCTTTCTAGTAGGATCTTCTAAGGGAATTGGGTATCCAAGGACTCGAGCACCCCTCAGCATTTTCCATAAGAAGTTTACTGCTTCAGGTCTCATTCTTTTCATATTTCCCCCAAATTTCTGCTTTGCCTGGACAAAGTGAGGGTAATGACTCCCGGATTTGTCTCCTGAAGGAAAATCTCTTGCAGACACATGTCCAAGGTCAGGCATCAGCAAGGCTGCAATGTCTTCTCTTACCCCAACACCAATCCACATTCTTTGTGCTGTGACTAATTCCTGGCAAGGTCATCAGGTCCTGCCAGGCTCATGCCCTGCCCTGGGAGGTTTGAGCCTCCCAGGGTGTTCACTGATTTGTGTCACACACAGGTACTTCTGTCCCAAACCAGCTTTTATCTCAGGCAGAACAACGCTGTTGCTGTGGCTGGGCAGGGCCTGGGCTGGCGTAAGCCAGGCAAACGATTTGGCCCATGATCCATGGTAGTGGGGGAAAACAAACAAACAAAAAGAGTTGGAAACAGAGCACCTGGCTTTATTGTAATTGCTCTGTAATTTGAATAGCATCCAGTGCCACTCGAAAATGGGCTCCTTCATGTCATCTGCTCTTGCTTACAGGTCTTAAGAGCCCCATATTTACTTGCAGGGATCCATTTGTAGCAGAAATTTCCCAAATCAGACCTGAATGTGGGTCTCAAGTATTACCCAGAGATCTCAAGTGTTACCCAGACCAAGCCTTCAGCTCTGGACCATTTTGATTTCTATCTAATTAATGTTGCAACCAATTACTTTTTCCTTTGGTATCATGTGGTAACACATCCCATGCACGGGATATACCAGAAGACAAAGCTTTACTCAACAGACTGAGCATCTAGGGCAAGTCTTGAAAATTGGTGTCTGCAACCTGTGTATTTTCCATCTTAGAGGTGCAACTCAAACCCATCCCTGCTGACACCCCGTCAAACCCAGGAACATGAGTGTTTCTGGAGGTGAGGGTTAGGAAATAAATTTGTTCTCAGTGCTGAATGTTGTGCTCCTTGGCACTCTTGAGTGAATAGCTGTCTGACCTCCTTGCTCTGGAAACAGGAGAGGTCCAAATGGATTCCAAGTACTCAGATCTGGGCTGTCTTTCAGTTCAGTGTGTCTGGGAGGAAACAGAGAGTTGGGTTTGTGCCAGCCCCGAAACAGGATGATAAGGGCTGAAGCTTGGCTTGTCCATTGGAGTGGGAAACCAGAGGCTACGAGCCCCCAGGCCGAGGGACACTGCGGCAGGATGGAGAGGACAGGCTGGAGGAGTTTGGTCCTGGGAAATCCAGAGCGAGTGACCCTCACAAAGCAAAGCTTCCGTGCTCACGCTGGGGCCAGGTGGGCTCTCCGGGCGGGCTGTCCCCGCTGTTCCCCCGCCCAGGGACAGCTCGGAGCGCGCTCCGCCGGCGCTGCCCCGTTTCCAGGGCTCGGTGCTCCCCGGACGGACCTGTTGCCGTGTGCCCCCGCTACCGAGCGCCGGTGAGACTCTTACACTGAAGGCGGGCGGTCCCATGATGTAATGCTGCCGCAGCTGCCCGGAGCGGCCGCTGCCGTTGGCCGAGGCGCGGAGTCCCCGCCCGGGCGCTCCGCCCGCCGCCCCCCCGGCGGGCCATAAAAGCCCCGAGGCAGAGGCAGGGCAGCTTCCCGGCCCCTCCGCCGCTCAGGTGACCCAGGGACAGGTGAGCCCCGCAGGTGCGGAGGCGGCTCGGGGTCGCTGCGAGGGGCTCCCCGGCCACCTGTGGAGCCGGTCCCGCCTCTGCCGGGCGGCTCCGGCGGCGCAGGGACCCGGCGGGTGCGGGGAGCGCTCGGGGGAAGGGGCCGCTCTCCCCCGGCCCTGGGGGCGGCCGAGGCGATCTCGGGGAGATCCCGACCGCATCCCGGCGGCGGGGCCGCGGATCAGCACCACGGACAGCGCCCGGCGGCGCCTCCCAAGCGGGGCTGGACCGGGACACAAGCCCGGCACCGGGAACCGGCACCGGGAACCGGCCTCGCGCACCCGCGGCTGCGGGCGGGACTCTCCCGGGACATCACCGCCACCAGAGCCACCGAGGCGGCGCTGGACTGTTCGCCGGGGCCAGGGTGAGTGCAGCCCGGAGGGGTCTCTGCGGGAGAGGGGAGGCAGGAGAGCGGCAAAGGGGAGTGGCACAGCCCGGTCACCTGGCCGCAGGTACCGGACAGGGATGCCGGGGCGCGTCCCCATCCAGCCCTGCCCGACACGGACACCCAGGAGCCGGGAGCTGTGCCACTGCCCCGAGCACGGCACTCGGGGGGTACTCGGGGCTGGATGAGGTGGGAAGGGACATTGGGATGGATGCGTTTTCCAAACATCCCTGCCAGCCCAGGTAAGACACGCTCACAGCCTCGGGTAGGGCAGGGAATAAAAACATTTGGGAAGCACGGAATGATTACATGAATCCAAATGTAACCTGCACTTCCCATCTACTCAACATCAAAGCTTTATGCTGGAAAACCCAACACTTTGATTTAAAAATGTGTCTGACTGGAAGTTCATGTGTAAAGTTGCTCTTAAAATTCACTAGTTTGTAGGAAAACCAGGAAATTTCACCAAGATACTGTTGGGAGGTGCTGCTTCATGATTCAGTTATTTGAAATCAATTTTTGTCCATGGCTGATTCTATCTGACTACTCAAAATCTGCCTTGCAGTAGTGGCACACTTTGGGTGCACTGACAGATTGTGTTGTGTTGAAGTGCTCAATAGCTAAATCAGAGAGGATTTTTTTCCCCAAAATGCTCCCCTCCAGAGGGAAAAAAAAATTGAGTGTGATCAAATTAAACAAAGTGGTTGGATTTTGGTTTTAATTTTAATTAAATTAAAAGAACAAAGTATTTATCTCTGGCTCAAGATGAAATAAAAGATTTTTTGCTCTTTAGATTATTAAACCAAGGATCTAATATAGAAAATAAAAAAGATAAAATGTTCAAGTGTTTGAGCACTTTGGAAATTAAGCATTTCACAGAGCTATTGCCAGCTGAAAAGATTTGCTGCATTTTTTAAATCTCCATTTTTGGAAGCTGGGATATTCCCTGAATGAATCCCTGTTCATTGGAAATTCTCCCCCAGCTCTGCTAAATGTGTGTTTAAACACTTTGCTGAACAGAGGCTCAAGGTGATTTAGTCCAGGCTCAGCCTGGCCACGTTCCTGTCCTTACACTTGTATTTTTCCTGAGTGATGTTGGTCTTTGAGAGGAAAAGGAAACAAGCTGTTCTCCATTTTAAGGAAACGCCTATTTGTTATTTCAGAATTAAATATTTGGGGGAAAAAAGAAGATAAACACTTGAAAAGAAAGTTATTTCCTTTCAGGCCTGGAGTATCCACACAGCCTTTAGACATATTTTATAGACATTGACCAAAGTAGGGTTGCTAATGTTTCCCTATAGAACTGATGTCTTTGTTATCTCTCTGTAAATCTTTGAACATCTCCCATCAGTTCTGTGCACACAGTGACTCTGACCTGTCCTGAATGCAACAACTGCTGAGGTTTGGTCTGGGCAGTGCCTTGTCTCTGCCAACACCAATATCAGGCTTTCCCCCTTGAAGTTCAGCTGTTCAGTAAGGGAAAAAACCCCCATTATCTTCACCTCCTGCCCTAAAAAGCCATGCAGAAGAAGCCAGAAAATTATATTGCACCAAATACCTATTGCTGCTTTTATGGGTTTATCTCCGCATAATGGGAAATTGCCTAATCAGATTTCATATTTCATATAAAAAATAGTAGGACAGATGATATCATATCCTCAAAGCTAACTAAATTTTGTATTGTGCAGTCTTGCTTAATCAAAGTTTCATTTCAATTTGTTCAGGGTATATTTTGTCACTTTTTTTTTTTTTTTTTACTGGCAATTTTCTGTAGATCTCATAGATGGATCCAACCCAGAGGTCTCTGAAGAACAGAGGACTCGGGGTAAGGTCTGAACTTAATTCAGTTTAATTCCTGACCCTTTAAGTATTCTTCAAAATGAGTAAACTGGAAATCAATCTGCCAGGAGGGTCCCACATCACCCACTGGAAGGAAATATTGAAGTTTTGCAAGAAATAAACACCATACAGACATCCAGATTTTTGTTGTTTAAAATTCAGTAGAAATAAAGCCTGTTAAAGGCAGGATCCTCCTTGCCCTCTCCCCCTCCCACCACACAGACAATGTTCCAGGCTCCTGGCTCTGTGTGCCTTGCACAAATATTTGTCTGTGTGTCGCTGCCACTCCACTGCAATCGTGGCATCTGGTAGTAGCTGGGAGACTGGGAGGTGCTTGGGAATCTCAGCAGGAAAAAGAGAGTGGATTTCAGACGTAAGATCTGCGACAGCTTTTCAGCCTGGATAAACAGGGCGAGGTTGTTGTGCTTTTGGAAGGGATTTGTTCTGCCCCAGACACCTGCAGCAGGTTCAGCCTCTCTCAAACCCTGCCCTCGAGCTGTGCCCAGCCCTGCCCTGCTCTGGGGCACACCCGGTCCTGCCTCAGCCTGGCCCTGCATGGGCAGTGGGGACACAGGACCTGCCCCAGCCTACACCCACCCTGGTCCTGCAGGGTTCAGGGCCAGAGCGAGATCTCAGGGAAGCCTGAGAGCCTCAGGGAGCAAAGGATTTGGTTTTTCTGCTCACCCCAATCACAGAACCACAGAATGGTTTGGGTTGGAAAGGACCTTAAAGCTCCTTGGGACATGGAAGTTTTGTTCCATGTGTGTTCAGCACTTAAAAATTCCGACTCTGGGACTCTGCCTCAGGGTTTAGGAAGGTCAAAGAAAAGATCTTTCATGACACAGTCTGTGGCTCTGCAGGTGAACACATGGACCTGCAGCAAGCCAGCAAACCCTGCATGTCCTCGAGGACAGAACTTTGCCTTTTGATTTATTTTAATTTGGAGGCTCAGAATTTTTCATAAACCTACAGTAACTTACACGGTATCAGGCTCCACTTCAGGAGAATACAAATGCGCTTGCACAAACTTCAGCATTGAACTCCCTCAGGAATCAAACGAAAGTCAAGCACTTGGCTGCACTGAGGATTAAAGGATGTTTCCATAATGTTATGCAAAGATCTTCTCTTTATCCTGTGTTACTTAAGGCTGTACATTCTTCCCAAGTCATGTTCAGAAACACAGCTCCCTCCCCTGTGATTTTTCCAAAGCGTTTTAGTGTTTTCAGGTGCTCAGCATGACATATTCCAATTAATCCTGATTTTCAGAGGCTTCTAAACACCTGCTTCTTGTAATCGGTCCCTTTCAGTGTCTCAAACACAAATCTAAGGTGTCCAAAATTGCTGATTTCTTTTGAAAATCCACAGCCATGATGAACAGTCCACCTACAAGATTCCAGCCCAGGTGAAAATTGCATGGATTCAAGCCCCCCAAAATCAGAGGCAGTAGTCAGTACCTGCTCCTGTGGGATGACAATGAACCCTGCCATTAGAGCAAAGTTTCTCTTAGAAAGGAGAAAATTGCACCGTTCCCAGTGAGAACAAGTGCAAATCTTTTCAGTTCAGCTCACAAAATTATTAATGTTGTGGTCTGTAATTCTGGCTAATCAAATATTCCGTTGCTCCGTGTTGCCAGTCGAACGTTTGTGGAGAAATCAATGCCACAAAGAGATGGAAAACTTTCCTGAGTTCCTCCCCTCAGACAAGGAGTTCCCATCTGCAGGGCAAAGGCTCCAGCAAAGGGCAGTGCTTTGTGTGGATCAGGAGCAATGGGAATTTCTGAGGAGTGAGGAGAGCAAAGGCCAGTTCAGACAAACCCTTTCCTGACTAGGAAAGAGCTGAGAATGTTTAAAGAGTTGCTCCAATGAGTTGTTTAGATCAGCTCAGAGATAATCTGTACCCTGAAAGCAGAGGGAGAGGGGACAGGAGGGCAGTTCCCCTGATCCCATGGCCAGATGCACAGCCAAATCCAGATCCCACCAGGGTCAGGGAGCAGCAGCAGAGCTGTGCCCTTGCACAGCACCTGGCTCTGGTGACAGGGACACCCTCGGGAGAGGACAGGACTGACTCCCACCCTGACTCAGCTGGGAAATTTGGCTGCAGCTCTGGTTTGACCAGCTCCTCCTCAGCCCTGCCCGAGGCACAGCGAGAGATGAGAAACAAACTAAGAAAAGGCAATGGTTTGACTGATTTTTGCAATTCCAATCTCAAACCTAAAGCTATTCCTAAATGAGGCACCTCAGATCCCTTGTCCTTAAAGACAGATCTTGTGATCCCCATTTCCAGGGTACCAGAAAACCAGATTCAGTGATATCTGTAAAGCTCTGGTGATCTGAGAGCAAATGGAACCAGAGGACAGAAAAAGGTGATTATCCTGTCAGGTTTGGCCTGGGAGGAAGATTATCCATCTATCTTGCCAGACCTATTTATCGTCTGATTTTCTCCTGGCTTAGCTTTTATCACCTTTCTAATCCTCCCCATCTAATTCAGACAATATTTTATCTCAGCAGTTCTCACCCTGTGCTGACGAAGGTGGGCTTGGAGCTCTGGGCAGGTTTTACGTGACCTCACGAGGGGCTGCACAGGTGGGTGGAACATTAAGTGCCAGCTAATGAGTTCACAACTTTCAAAACTAAATGAGCTGGTATATTTTTCTGGAGGAGAAGTGTTATATCTTTCTGCTGGTCTGTCAATGAGGGAATGGGTTTGGAAGAACTCCTTTTCTGGAATTTTTAAAGAATGGACTCATTCCATGTAACACACAAATTTAAATATGTGTGTGTGTATCTGTACCTGTTGTACAATGTGTATTTAAATGGATGTGATGTATGAAATTGGTTTCTGGGATGGGAAGCACTGGGATGCATCATTTGAAGCAAGCAGGACTCAAAGATAAATTTGAGGCAGATGATGTTTTTTGAGTATCGCTCATGATTTGAAGCCACTCAGAGAAAACATTGAAGTTCCAGGGCTCCCAGTCGCTCACAGGGTTCAAGACCCAAATCCCAGTGAGAAGGAGGTTTCTCTGGATACCACAGCCCTTTGCCTTTCCCCTTTTCACCCCGAATCAATGGGCACTTTTCTCACCTTGTTTCTGGCGAATGCATTAGAGGCTAAACTTTATCATGTCCGCAGCGGTTCCTGGAATAGCTGCAAGCTGAGCACTTGGTTAGGGACAGCCAGGAGGCTGGCAGAGATGATTACCTTCAGGCAGTCTCCGTGGAACATCCCAGGGTTCCTACAGGCACAGCCTAATGCGGGACTTAGGATGCTGAACAGACTCCCATTACAGGGCCAGCCATCTCCACACTTCCACACAGAGAGACCTCCTTGTTAACATGCACACCAGTGGCTCCAGAACACAGCAGCCCAGGCAGGGCTCATTAGGGGCAAAATCATTCCAAACCAATTCCAGAACCAATTCCAAGGGACATTGTTTCAGAAAGGAAGGAATTTAATTTCTCTCAGGGTTAGGGTTGAGTTGCAAAGAGCCTGGGGGTTTGCTCAGGGTTCTGTTGGAAGCTGTCTTGGAGCGTGGAGCTCAGCCGTGCCAGAGGCTGAGGTGGGGTTACCTGGAGAGGCACCCACAGCATCCACCCCAGAGGGACCCTGGCTCACATCAGGGGCACATTAAAATAAATCTTTGTTAAAAGGTGACTGTAAATCCTGGGTGTCCTCTAGGAATCAGCAGCTGAGGTGGGAATTGCTCTGGCACGACCACAGACCCCGCACTGCTGATGGAGGCTCTGTCTGTGTGCCTGCTTCTGCTCTGTCCCCGCCCCAGACCTGCAAAGCTTTTGAGACCAGGAGGGGAGGTTGTGGTGAGGAAACCTCAGTCCGCTTTTATCAGCAGGTATTAAAACCCCTAAGAATTATCATTAATAGATACAAATGAGTCACTGCACAGCTGAAGTGTCAACTTTCTCCTGCTTACCATGGAACAATCCACTAGAACACACAAGACATCCAGTGCTTTAGTAATACACTGCAAATCAACATCTAATTATCAGGTCTGAGAGGGGAAGGACTAAAAAACAACAAGGATGAAGCCATTTGTCACCTCAGTTTTATTTTCTGTACAGAGTCCTGCACAAAGTGTGCTGGTAGCTCTCCTCTCCCATGTGTGCCACCACTCCTCAGGAATAACTCCAATGCCTGTTCATTCAAAGCTCTATTTTAAAAATCTACTCTCTCTGAAAGGGCTGTCTTTAAAAAAACCAAAAAATTGTACAGGAAAAAGGACAAAATTGCTTCTCAACAAAAGGGCCTATCAACAGCCTGTCAATAATGTGCCAAAGGCCAGAACCTGCCTTTCAAAGAGGCTCTGAAGCCTCGACGTGTACTTTGAGAGCAATTAAGGGATGTAAGCAACATGATGATTATCTCATGGGTGACATTTTCATCGGCTCTTTGGGAAAAAGGAGAGATAGGCTTGAGATGGCTGTGATCAATGTTCATCCCAGTCCTGCAGAAATGGCAGGAAAACATGTGGTAGATGGGCCTAGAAATCAAAATGCACAAGGAAAGGAAGGGTGAGAGGAAGAGGTGATGAAGGCAGAAGGATTTTAAATCATAGAAGCTGAAACAATGAGTTACCTGAGAAGGAGAGAACCTGAGAAATGTGAGTGGGAACCTTGGACTCTTCCGTTTCCCACCCTGTGTCTTCTACCTCCTCACTGATCAGGGCACAGCTCCATCCCGAGCCTGAGGAAAGAGGAACAGAACATTCCAGGGACTGAGGTGATGCCTCAGGGCTGAAGTTTGTTATGGTCACTCTGCTCTTTCTCCAGAGTATAGCACAGAGCCATTGAGTCCAACCCTTCCTTCCTTCCTTCCTTCCTTCCTTCCTTCCTTCCTTCCTTCCTTCCTTCCTTCCTTCCTTCCTTCCTTCCTTCCTTCCTCCCTCCCTCCCTCCCTCCCTCCCTCCCATCTTTGTGTGCAGGTGCCAGCACAATCCCAGAGTCGGGGCCAGGCAGACCTGGAGGGACATGAGGGGACAGGACAGGACTGCAGGTGGGAACCTCAGCCAGAGTCTCATTGCTTGGGCCAATGCCTGAGGGTGAGAGGAGCCTGGGCCCTACCCCAGGAGCAGTGTCTGGCTCTGGGGGATGAGCTCAGCCCCAGCAATCCCGGGTGGATCAGGAGAGCAGAGCCCACATGAGCTCTGCTGCCAGCACTAGGACAGAAGCCAAGCAGAAGCTCAGATCTTGCACATACCCAGCTGTTTTGAAGCTAGGCAAAATGTTTCATGGAAAACACATCTGCAAAAGCACATTTGGCTGCAGTATTTCCCCAGTTTGCTGAATTTCTTGTTTAGGAAAACAAACTTAATTGCAGCAGAACAAAGTGTTGCTTAATTTGCTATAAAAATCTCCTTCCTACGTTTCATTTTATGAAAAATTAGAAAAGTTAATGTTGAGTGAAAGAAATGATTTTTTAAATATTTGGAAATCTCCCTCGTCCCAAAAGATCCTGTTACACTCCCAGCTGCTCTCTGCATGTATCAGCACAGAGGAGCACATATCCAAATTTCTGTGTGCATCCCCACAAGTGTGTACTCACATCCTGGGCAAACAATTCCAGGCAGCTCTGACAGGCATAAGCTCCTCTGCATTCTCCAGGAGTGCCTTTTGAAGAGGATCTTAATAATAAAAATAATGTTATGTTACTAGTTAAACACTGGGAATAATTCCTCCATCACAGGCAAACTGTGCTGAAGCCGGGAATGAACCCACACGTTCCCTGGGAGAATCCCCAGGGTCCCAGCAGGATGCATTAACAGCACGTCTCTCCAGTGAGCCGTGATGGGAAGAGCACGGAGCAAAAAAAAGGTAAAGTGGTTAAAAACAACTTGTATTTTTAGAGCCCAGTCTCCCACAGAAATCTTCCGAGATGCTGAGCTCTCCACTTCTGATTTGCAAGGAATAATAGTTGGGAAGCCCAGCTGAGACTCCTGGGCTGTAAATTTTCTGTAATGTTTTTCTCCAGACCCATTTGCTGTCCTGCTAATTAATCCAGGTAATGGCTGGGTTGTTTTTTTCCCTTCAGCAGCCGTTTTCCTTTTTGTTAACACGAACAGAGAGAACCGAAGAACCGATCTCTCGAAGGATCCTGGCTGGCAGCAATATCACCATCTGACTGAAGAGAACTCAGCCACACGCATAATCCTCGGCAAAATTCATCTCCACCCTCCCGCAGACCCCGGTGAGAGCCCTTGAAGTGGTAATTAAAGTCTATTGAGTGGCAACTGCACCTGTTTAGAGAGGAGAGTGCGGGTAAGAGGTGCACAAAGGGAGATGAGCAGCGCGGAGAGAGGAACTGCTGGAGCTGGGGAGGAAGAGAAGTGGAAAGAAGGGGGGAAAAAAGTGTTGGTTTGTTGAAGTCGATCCAATCAGTTGTACATTTCCATCCTGCCCTAGATTTGCTCCCTCCTCTCTCTCGTAGTCGCTGATGGAAACTCCGGGGGGCTTCCCCACCAGCCCAGCCCCGGCTCCGCTGCTCCCGCGGGTAAATCCGCAGCTCCCGCACGGTCCTTGAGGACTCAGAGCAGCCCCAGGTCACTGACGCCGCTGCAGCCCCCGGCTCCTCGGGCTGGCCCTGGGACGCGCTGGCTCCTGTCCCTCTGCCCCAGGAGAGGGCAGGTCCCTGTGTGACAGCCTCAGCCCCCCGCAAACCTCGCGGCACCGCGGGAGGGATCGCAGGCGTTTGCGGGTTCGGGCAGATGGGGCCGAGAGCAGAATCCAGGCAGGAACAGAGGGAGATGGAAGGGACTGGAGCGGGGCAATGTTCCAGGAAAGATGCCGGGTTTGCCCACATCCATGGCTCCCAGGTGTTCTTACCCAGTGTCACCTCAGATGTCCCCGCTGTCTGTAGGAGAAGCCATGCAAAATACATTTATTCACAAATTTTATTCATGGATTTTTACAAGGGCCAGAGAGCCAGACACCAGTGCTGCAGAGTGATCTAGGTGTGGGCTCCAGAGAAATTCTCATTCTGAGGCCCAGAGCTTGATCACAGAATTCCTGGCTCCTTCTGTCACAATCCCAGTGTGACCTCGGATGGCAGCAAACAGTGTCCCAGGCTGTTTGCCCTACAGATGAGGCTGTAAAACCTTAGTCAAAGATCCCTGCAAAAGTTTTTATTGTAGGAGTAAATAATCACCCCTTACACTCTACACAGGCACTACTGATAGCCTTGACTCCCCTTATCCAATGCAAAATTCCGTTGCTTTAGGTGGCACTAGAACAGAAATGTGGGCTTTGTCCCTTGTCACTGCAATTCCCTGTGTGCCCCAGAACCAACTGGGCTGAACCAGGATTCCTGGGGTGAGAACAGGAGGGGACAGAGGTTCATCCCGAGAGCACCCCAAGGCTGAGCTGAGCAAACGAGTCAGGCAGAAGAATTCCTCTGGTGCTGGCAAATTTTTCTCTCTCACTGGGCTTGATGGGAGCCAGTCCCCTGTGAATCCCTGACCTTCACACTCCACAGGCTGCCTGGGATGGCTCACAGGAACCGCAGGAGATTTTTTCCTGTTCCTGATTGTCAGAGCACACAACAATTCTGGTGTGAATGTTGTTGCATCTGCTTTGGACAAGTCCTGTCAGCAGCACCTCTGCAGCTTCCCAAAGCTGTGCCAGGACATGCTTTGGTGTGAATGAGGATAGGGGAGAACTTGCACTCAGAGTGTCACAGAAAACCCAAATGGTTTGGGCTGAAAGGACCATGAAGCTCATCCAGTGCCACTATCCCAGGATGCTCCAAGCCCTGTCCAATTCCACCAACTGTTCCAGGTGGGATTTGAAATTAGTTGGGTGTCTGATCCAACCATTTGGCTACAGTTTGTGGAGACAGACAGACATCCCTGGACAACAGGATAACCTGCCAGTCAAGCCCTGGCCCAGGGTGAGAGGAATTGTTGTGCCAACTGGGCAGGGAGGCTGCATGACCACACTGAAAGCCCAACTGCCACAGAATCATCCCTAAAATACCCTCCTTGCCTCTTAACCTCCAGTCTTGTGCATTAACCAACTCATCAGGTGGAAGGGCTCCATGTGATAACTTGCCTTGTTTCTGCCTTTTGACTCCTAAACACTCCTGTCTCATTTTTCCCTTTTAGCCCTCCTGTCCCTTGGCCCTTCTCTTTCCACCTTCCTCTGATTGCTGAGCAGCTTTTTGACTTTTCCATCAATAAGTCTAAAGAGCATTTGAACCGCTCTGGTCCCCCTTCTCTCCTCCCTCCAGTTCCAAGTCAGCAAGCTCATCGATCAGAGGAGCTCAGGAAATATCTGGTGTTTTGTTGTCAGGCTGATAATAACATTGCAGTTGTGAATGGGCTGCTGCAGGCCTGATCATGGACACCTGCAGGGTTTGTTTAATTGCATTTAATGACAAATCCTATACAGAGGAGCATTGCCAGAGAGATTTATTATCCGCCAAAGAGGCAAAGCACAACAGCTCAAAATATAATTTGCACTGAGCATTTTTCCCCCTGCCTCTCTTTAAAGCACGGTAATAAATGACAAATCGGGTAAAGTGGGAGACACGGGGCTGGGGAGGAGGTGGGGGGCAGAGGACAGAGATTGAAACCAGAGGAAATAACAGCAATAAGGCCACATTGTTCTCTCTGCCCTCCCTGTGCTCTGGTGTAGAGGAAATACTGTTTGTTTAATTTACAGCCTGGAAGTGCAGCTGGGGATCTCTCTGTGATGAGCCTGGTTGGAGATAGCTGGAGGCCAAGAGTCCCCACTCTTTCCAAACAGGCTTTTTCCCCCTGCTCTGGAGCTAAGTTTAGCTCCCATCCATAAAAACAATTACCGAGGAGCCTCCCAGTGCTGGGAGAGGGGCGAGGTGCAGCTGCCACCAGGACAAGGAGCCACATCCCTGAAATCTCTGGGACAAACCAGAAGTGGCAGATCCCTTCCTGACAAATCTGACACGGAGAAATACGACCCCACAGAGACAGTCTAGACAAAAACCTCACGCACCTCCCAGCCTGTGATTTATGTTTCCTACTAAACACCTCGCTCTGAACAGGGAATGTCTGGGTGTGAAACCAGGAGAGGAGCTCTTGCTCACACATCTCCTGTCTTTTTACCTGTCTAGCAATGATTTCTGGTAAATCCCTTCATGGAGCTGTGTCCCAGAACAAGGACTGAAAAGTGTCCTCGTCACCTGGAATTCCAGTCCAGCTTATCACTCCCAAGCTGTCTTCTCTCTCAAATTCATTCTTCTTTACAATTCATCCTCTCTTCCAGTTATTTTGGGCCAAAGACTGAATTGTCCTGAATTTCTATTTCTAAATATTGTCTCACTCCCCAGATGTTTTCACTGCATACTCATTACTGTTCCACTTGATATTCAGATTAGAATCACAGAATATCATGAGTTGTAAGGGACTCACAAGGACCATCCAAGTCCAACTCCTGGTTAAATTTTACCCAGGAGGTTTGGGGTGACAGCAGTTTTGTACCAGAACACATCCCCCCGTGTTCAGCAGCTGGCTCTGTCCTTACACAAACACGGTGTTGGGTAACACCTGGACCCGTTTTTATCTGATTTCCTGGACAATGGCAGTATCACTAATGCTCCCTGTTAAATAAGACCACCTGGACATCTCCTGGTATCAGCCCAGCTATCACAAACACTCCTGCTACCTAGGCCAGCACAAAGGGCTGTTATCTCAGAGCAGCACCAATCCCCAGACTGAAACACCCATCTGGAGTTAGAATAAAGTGTCCATAAAAAGCACATATGTCATAAAAAAGGAGAGGGAGGGAGGGATGGGACTGCTCCCCATGAGCTCCCACAGGGCACAGCCCCTGCCAGCAGCAGCAAACCCAAACCCTCTCCTGTTGCTGCACACTCTTCATCCTCCCATGGCAGGAGCAGCCAAGGCTGCTGAGGAATGGTTTTATTTCTTTCCCTTTTCCCCTCACCTGCTTACAAAAGTGCCCACATCAGTTGGGTGAAGATGGGAAGAGGCTGTCCCTGCCTGATTTCAGTGGCTGAGGTGAGTAAAGCTCTACTGGACAAGGAATAAAGTCAGATCCTTTCCATGGGCGTGAGCCTGCACTGTCCTTCCACACCTCATCCACGTGAGGGATTAATAGAGAAAAGCTGGGCAGTGAAAGAAAAGCTGGACATGAACCAAGGATTGCTCATCAACAAATCCAGAGAAAGGGAACAGCAAAAGGGGTTTGTTTTCCTTGCTTAAATCAGCCTCTCAGCGGGATTCCAGGAAACTCAGCACTATCATTATCTTTCTCTTTGCAGAGTCCTTTTCTCCAGCCTTCCCCAGCATATATTGCATTTGCTTATTGTAGTCAGACTCGAATACAGCTGGGAGACAGACAGGTTGACAGAGCACTCCTGGAGAAGTTTATCACAGGGTAAGGCAAGAGGAGCCCCTGCTGAGCCCTGATGTCCCTGTAGAGTCTCCAGAGTGAGAAAATGGAGCAGAAACTCACGGGAACAGCACAAATTGCAGAGATGATTACAGGGAGATTTGATGTGGTCTCGGAGGAACGCTGCAAAGGGCAGCATCCATCCCTGAAGGAGAGACAGGAACAAGGATTACAGATGAGAAGAACTGAGGAAGGATGCTGGGAGAAGACGTGCGGGAGGACGTCCCTGAGGAGGAAGCGCTGCTCTCCTGGCCTGGCTCTGTGTGGAAGACTAGTGATTTTGTTGTTGTGTTTGTAAAGGTGACAACAAATCATAGCCTGCCATACAGCCCAGGCTGCCACGGCCCGGGTGTGCAAGTGTTTTGGGGTGCTGGAGCTCCTGCAGGGCTTATTCTGCTCCTCAGTCCAAATGTCCCCCAATTCCTTCTTTGGCCCCATTTATATCCTGAGCATGAGGTTCTAGGGTCTGGAACATCCCTGGGGTCAGTCCCAGGCACCCCAGCCCTCCCCAGCGTGGCTGGATGAGGGCAGGAAAGGCCTTGGCTCTGAGCGAGCTCAGCAAGAACAAAAACATCTGTGAGTTATCGGCCCTGTGCTCAGCACAAACCCAAACACAGCCCCAGAGCAGCCACTGAGAAGGAAATTCACTCTGCCCCAGCTAAAAGCAGCACAGGACCCAAGGAACCCGCCCCAAACGCACCAGAGCAGGGTCAGGGCACTCAGACACTGCTGGGACTCGATGCCTGGCAGGGCTTGTTTGGAGAGTTGAGCCCTTTGCTTCCAACAGGGCCTTAAAATATAAAAAGAACAAATTTTCAACACCACTCAGAGCCTCCATTCTCAAAGGAATTTAGGTGTGAAAATGAAACTCCTGAATCCTGCCAAGGCCAGTGGTAAAAGCACTGAAATAGCTTTAATAATTTGGGTTGTTCGTGCTGTTGAGCACTTTTCTCTTTTTTTCCTTTTTTTTTTTTCTTTTAACTTACCAGGCTCAGCCTTGCCCACATCACTGGTACTATGGCAGATGTGATTTAGGAATCACAGAATGGTTTGGGCTGCAAGGGACCTTAAAGCTGTCCCAGTGCCACTCCTGCCATGGGGTGGTGACACCTGCCACTGTCCCAGGCTGCTCCAAGCCCTGTCCAACCTGGCCTTGGGCACTGCCAGGGATCCAGGGGCAGCCACAAATCTGTTCCCAGTACAAACCTGTACAAACGCTGTCATCTGATGGTGCCCAAAAGAAAAGATCCAGGTTTCATAAACCACAACCACTCTCTCTCCCCCTGTCCTCTACTTCCCCACTGACAGATGAAATCCACACAAAATTCTGAGGGCAGCAGTGCAGCTTAATGCTGCAATGGCCAGGCTGGTGTCTGATGTAAATGAAACTTTGATTTAGTGTTCCCCCAGAAGCCTCCCCAGCGTGTTCATCCTCTGCAGGCTGATCAAAATCCTCCCTCCAGGTACCCTCGGCCTCGTGGCCCACATGAGCACAGAAAATAATGTCATCAGAGCCCTGCTGATGGAGGCAGTTACAGGACAAAGGCCCTGCAGCAAGGTGGGGATTGGGTCATCGTTCCTGCTAATGTCAGGGTGCCATTTCTCCCTATTTTTAGAATTGTTCCCTTTGTACAGCAAATTGTCCAACTATAGAGACAATCTGGTGTTCACTGGCTCTGGGAGCAGGGACCCATCTTCCCTGGCTTCAGGAAATCACACAAACTGCTGAAAGATGGAGATGGATAAAATCTGGGTACACAGGAGCCTGCAAACCTCAATTTACACTGAAAAACCTGAGGAGCTGCTGCAGCCCTGACTGAGCACAAAGGAAATTTCTGCAGGTTTCTAAATTATCCACTCTCTGCTTCAGAAGGAACTCAGGGATTCAATAAATCAGTATGAACTCTGCTCCTAAATTATTTTGATGCTTTTGGAACTCATAGCACAGCTCCGAGCTTCTCCATATTTTGAGGGAAGAGAAGGGGAGTAATGGATGAGGAATTCTGGAGCCTTTCACACAGAGGATGTTCCAAACCCTTTGTTATTCTCCACGTTGTACATCGTGGTTATCCCAGACACCTCAGCACGGATTCAGAGCAAACAGGAGCTGTAAATTCCAACTTTGCAGCCCAAATAAGCCGGGCAGACAGAGAACAGTTATTATTCCCGTGTTATTGGCAGGGAATTGAGACACAGGAAGATTAAATGACCAGCCCAAGGTCACCAAAGGAGCGTCCTGTAAAGGTGAGGGCTCAGCCTGGATTTCTGAAGTCTTTGCCCAGTACTTCAGCCATCCATTCACTTGCTCTTTAAGTACCCTGTCATTATTTCTGTGAAGGAAATTATGCTCCTCCTGCAGCAGCCAGCACCGTGTAATTCAGCTTGTCTGAAAGGGAATATGAAATGGCAGTTTCACAAAAAATTAACCCTCCTGCCACGCAGCCTGGCAGCCCTGTCACAACGTCTCATTTTTTATCTGCTCTTCCTCCCGTGGGGATTTAACTCCCTCTTATTCCCAGAACTCTGGCTGGGGCTTTTTCTGTGTTATCCCAAAAACCCTACACAGGTGTTCCCTGTGGGGGACCGTGGTCTGTAGGGGAGGGACGTGGTGGGTTTGAGCCCCTCGTTCCTGCCCCAGGTGTGGGGATTCACCCACGTTCCTGAGCTGCTGCTGGCATAGGGAGGATCCCGGCAGCTCCTGGGAGGAGCAGCAGCAGCTGGAGCTCAGCAGGAGAACCCTGGAGCAGCCCCATGTCCCTGACACCCTCAGAGGGATGGCACAGATCCTTTGTTCCCAGCCCTTGTGTCAGTGGGAGCTGTCCAGGAAAGAGGCTCCAACTTTGGAACAGCCTGGGAGAGCTGGGGGTGCTCACCTGGAGAAGCTCCAGGGAGAGCTCAGAGCCCCTTCCAGGACCTAAAGGAGCTCCAGGAGAGCTGGAGAGGGGACAAGGGATGGAGGGACAGGACACAGGGAATGCCAGAGGGCAGGGATGGATGGGATATCGGGAAGGAATTCCTGGCTTGGAGGGTGAAGACCCTGGCACAGGGTGCCCAGAGAATCTCTGCCTACCCTGGATCCCTGGAATGTCCCAGGCCAGGCTGGACAGGGCTGGGAGCCCTGGTCTATAAAAGGCTGGGGGTGAGTCCTGAGGCTCCAGCACATTCCACATCCAGGATCCGCAGGGAGAGGCTGCTGTGACACTTCTCCTCCTGCTCTTTATTCCCTCATTACTGAGAAATTTCTTATTAATGGAAAAACCATTTCCATCAGCTGCACTTCACCCCACAATGTCTCAGAGCCCACCCAGGAAAGGGGGGCAGGCTCTGAGGTGGATTGGGGACCTAAAAACCTGTGTGGTGTTCTGGTGAATTCCTAATGGATTCTATGGAGGGGAAATTAATAGGAAGCTTTGGTTAATAGATACTTCAGATAAAAGAGCGAGTGCATCTGGTCACCATGGCAACACGAGAGCCAGCGGGGAGAGGAAATGTCACCGTGTCTGTGCCTTGACCTGCAGCACAAACAGCCTGGGAGCTGGGGGTTTGCACTGCCTGTTCACACAGGGGACAGGGACAGGGACAGGGACAGGGACATGGCGCTCCCAGGTTGGATATTCACAGCCTGGGAACACCCAGACACACCCAGAGGGTTCACAGTGTTCAAATGGAACTCGTGGGGCTTTTTCTGGGTGAAAACATCACAAACTCGTGCCCAGAGTTCCCACAGCCCTGAGGAGAGGTTGGACTTGGTGATCCTGGAGGGCTTTTCCAGCCTCAAGGATTCCCTGGTTCTTCCTGTCCTGACGTGCAGGGAGCTGCCCTCGCACAGCACGGACACCCTGGGATGTTTAAGGGACCTTTACCCCTTTTCTTCTCAAACATGAAGTTGCTGTGTCACAGAATTCCAGAAAATTTTGGGCTGGAGGGACTTAAAGCCCACCTAGTGCCACCCCTGCCATGGCAGGGACACCTTCCTCTGTCCCAGCTGCTCCAAGCCCTGTCCAACCTGGCCTGGGACACTGCCAGGGATCCAGGGGCAGCCACAGCTGCTCTGGGAATTCCATCCCAGCCTCACAATTCTGGGGCACAGACTTTGTGTGGGAATTCTGCCACTCTGGCTCCAGGAGCAGCTGCTGCTCCCGGGGACTTTCAGAAGCTGCTGAAGTGAAAATTGGGCTCCTGCTGCCTCTTATGCAAAAGCAGTTTCTTAGCAACAAAAGTGAAATTCTGTGTGAAGGCAACAGGCATCAGTGGGATAATCCACTGTAATTCCAGACAAGACCTTAAACGGGTGGATGGACTGAATAATAATCATGACAGACAGAATAATAATAATGGAAATAATGAGACTAAGCTTATTTCCCTGGGTAGGAGAAACCCAGCTATAAATAAAATACAATGGAGAAACCCTGCACCAGTTCTCTGTAGAAAGATTAGGGACACTTAAACTCAATTTATGCCCTAAAAATAGACTCTGGTGAGTAAAGCTTTGCTCATCTAAGCTGAGCTATTTATTGCTCGAGTGTTTTCCCTCACTCCAAGCAGGTATTG
Organism: Acrocephalus arundinaceus; assembly: GCA_021534815.1. Taxonomy (NCBI): domain Eukaryota; kingdom Metazoa; phylum Chordata; class Aves; order Passeriformes; family Sylviidae; genus Acrocephalus; species Acrocephalus arundinaceus. The sequence goes on along the minus strand of JAJEOU010000003.1, from coordinate 641,833 downwards.
TCATTCAGGGATGGAGTGAATAGGATGCAATGTCCCTTGGGGAGAATTGGAGCGAATAAATCTGTGTTCGCTGGTGGGGACGATGCTTTAGCACCTCCAAAGCAGGAAACTCGTACTTTAAAACGCACCACCAACCTGTGCAGGGCAGTGGGCTGGGCTGCGTCATCCCTGTGCCTCCGTTACAGCTCAGGACATTATGGCTTAAAAAAATCTGCAATTAAAGCACGTCAGATTAATGCTGTGCAGCCGCTGTGATTTGAAGTGCCATAACATCAACGAACTCAAGAGAAATAAACCCGCTATGACACCAGCACACGCTGGGAGTCACGGACACAGCTGGACAGCGCCTGGCCCGCGCGGGGCGCACTGGGAAGCGTAGTCCCGATGCTGATGCAGCCCCGTTAGCGGCACTACCCGCAGGGGGCGAAGGACTACACTTCCCAGCGTGCCCCGCAAGGAGAGCGTGCACATCCTTCCCACCTCTCCCCCCGCCCGCTCTGCCTCCTGGGAAACAGAGTGCGCGCGGTGCGGCGCCGGGGGGCAGTGCCGCTCCTGGGACTACAGCTACCATCATCCACCGCGCGTCCCGCTCCGCCCCGCGCGGCGCCATTTTGTTCCGCGGCGCAGCCTGAGATGGCGGTCGGGCCCGGGCGCTGAAGGTCCCGCCGCGCTGAGGGCAGGGGGGTCCCGCCGGCCCCCGCCCGCCCCGCGCCGCGCTGGGGCCGCGCCGCCGCCGCCGGTCCATGGCCTGGGGGCGGCCGGTGGCGCCATGGACCTGCGCACGGCCGTGTACAATGCGGCCCGCGACGGGAAGCTGAAGCTGCTGCAGAAGCTGCTGGGCAGCCGCAGCCGGGAGGAGCTGGAGGCACTGACGGCGGGGCCTGGCGGCGGCGGCGGCCCCGGGGCCGGCAGCACCCCGCTGCTGATCGCGGCCCGGCACGGACACCTGGAGGTGGTGGAGTACCTGCTGGATCACTGCGGGGCCCGCGTGGAGGAGGGCGGCTCCGTCAGCTTCGACGGCGAGACCATCGAGGGGGCCCCGCCGCTGTGGGCGGCATCGGCTGCGGGGCACCTCGGCGTGGTGCGGAGCCTGCTGGACCACGGCGCCTCGGTGAACCAGACCACGCTGACCAACTCCACCCCGCTACGGGCCGCCTGCTTCGATGGGCACCTGGAGATCGTGCGGTACCTGGTGGGCGAACGCGGGGCCGACCTGGAGGTGGCCAACCGGCACGGCCACACGTGCTTGATGATTTCCTGCTACAAAGGGCACCGGGAGATCGCTCGGTACTTGCTGGAGAAAGGGGCCGATGTGAACCGGCGCAGCGTGAAGGGAAACACGGCCTTGCACGACTGCGCCGAGTCGGGCAGCCTGGAGATCCTGCAGCTCCTGCTCCGCTCCAAGGCCCGCATGGAGAAGGACGGCTACGGCATGACCCCTCTGCTCGCTGCCAGTGTCACCGGCCACACCAACATCGTGGAGTACCTGATCCAGGGGGGGCTGCAGCAGGATGAGGCTGCGGGGAGCCAGAGTGGGACCTGTGCCGCAGGTGGGAGCCATCAGAGGGGCTGTAGTGAAGAGGGCTGTGAGGGATGTGGTGCTTCAGCTTCCAGTCAGGACGAGGTCCCGAACGTGTTCTGCACTCGAGAGGCTGCTGTGGAAGCGCTGGAGCTGCTGGGTGCCACGTTTGTGGACAAGAAACGAGACCTGTTAGGAGCCCACAAGTACTGGCGCAGGGCCATGGAGCTGCGCTGCGAGGGTGGGAAGTACCTGCCCAAGCCTGAGCCCCGGCAGCTGGTGCTGGCCTACGACTACTCGCGGGAGGTGAGCTCTCTGGAGGAGCTGGAAGCCCTGATCACGGACCCCGATGAGATGCGCATGCAGGCGCTGCTGATCCGGGAGCGCATCCTGGGCCCTTCCCACCCCGACACCTCCTACTACATCCGATACCGCGGCGCCGTCTACGCCGACTCCGGCAACTTCGAGCGCTGCATCAACCTGTGGAAGTACGCCCTGGACATGCAGCAAGGCAACCTGGAGCCCCTCAGCCCCATGACTGCCAGCAGTTTCCTTTCCTTTGCTGAGCTTTACTCCTACGTGCTCCAGGACCGTTCCAAAGGCACTTTAGCCACCCACCTGGGCTTCTCCGACCTCATCGGGGTGCTGAGCAAAGGGGTCCGGGAGGTGGAGAGGGCCCTGGTGCATGGCAAGGACCCCGTGGCCGACTCGGCGCAGTTCACCAAGACGTTGGCCATCATCCTGCACTTGGTGTTTCTGCTGGAGAAGGTGGAGTGCACCCCGGAGCAGGAGCACCAGAAGCGCCAGACCATCTACCGCCTGCTCAAGTGCAGCCCCCGCGCCAAGAACGGCTTCACCCTCCTGCACATGGCCGTGGACAAGGACACCACGATGGTGGGGCGTTACCCCGTGGGCAAATTCCCGTCGCTGCACGTGGTGAACTTGCTGCTGGAGTGTGGGGCAGACCCGGACAGCCGGGACTATGACAACAACACCCCCCTGCACGTGGCTGCCCGCAACAATTGCCCGCTGATCATGAGCGCCCTGATGGAGGCCGGGGCGCACATGGACGCCACCAACGCCTTCAAGCAGACGGCCTACGAGCTGCTGGATGAGAAGCTGCTCACCAAGAGCACCATGCAGCCCTTCAACTACATCACCCTCCAGTGCCTTGCTGCTCGAGCCCTGGACAAGCACAAGATTCCCTACAAGGGATTCATTCCCGAGGAGCTGGAAGCCTTCATTGAGCTGCACTAGGGCACGACAGCCGACGATCCCCAGCCTGTCCCACCCTGCTGAGGTTGTGCAGCTGGAGGGCTTGGGCTGGCTGTGCCAAAGTGCCCAGGGCCGTTGCTGTGCTGAGCTTTGTCCCCATCTGTCACCACCCAGCTGGCGTGTCAGGGCAGGGGAGGAGGAGGCCCCAGAGCTCATGGCTGTCACTCGTTGTCACCTTCAGGTACCAGCTCTCTCCAGTGCACTCTGTCCACAGAAGGCCACAGCCCCTGCCCTTCCCCGTACCACCATCATGTCCTGAGAAGGAAGGAGATGGAGATTCCCTGGGACCTGCTGCCTCTCCTGTTAGTGCTGGATTAACTCAGTGTTCAGCTTTGGAGCAGCTACACAGCCCCCACGTGCTCTGGCCCTTCCCACCCCACACACCCAACAGATAGAAAGTGAGTGAGGAATAAAAGACCCTCCAGTTAATCCCTTCCCCTCCTTCTCTAAGGTTTGGGACAGCTCATGCCCAACAGCCAAGGCGCTTGTGCTCTGCCCAGGGATGGCACAGGGCTGGGTATGCTGAGGATGGGGTTTGTCTCTTTTTTGCTTGGCCAAGTAGCAAATGGTGTTAAAGGCCTGAGATTTCCATGATTGTGTGTAAAGCTGGGATGATTTTTCTCTCGTAGAGCCAGGCCCTATCTATGCTGCAAGACTTCTCCAATCCTGTAAGATAGAGGAAGGTCAGTTCTGGTTATATAGTTTCATCCACAGATGTTGTAGTTTATGAATGGGGAGGAAGAAACTACTTTAAGAACAAAATCCTGATGTGGTGTTCAGGCCCTTGGCTTGTCCATTCCACACCCATTCTCTCCATTCCCTGTGCTTTGGCTCAGAGGCCAGCAGGGGTTGAGCTGGAAGGGTGAATGTGGACGGTTTGGGAGCCAAAACAGCACAGTTTGAACGATTTTTGAGGTTGAGCTCTTGCAAGCCCTTTAGGCCAGGAGGTACCTGCCCTGTGGAGGTGCTTGGAGGGGGTTACGAAAGCAAGTGAGTATCTGTGGTGGGTTTGCACCAGGGTGGGCTGAAGGAAGAAGCAAGAAATGAAAGTTTAAGGTGCCTCCTTGTCCTTCTGAGGTTTTAGTATCACCTGCTTGGGCTCTGTTACTGCCCCATTCTGAAACCTGGTGCAGTGGGTTCTTAGCAGCTGGTTTGGGCTTTTGAGTCTTCTTTTTTTTTTTCCTTTTTTAATTTTTTTTTTGTAACTTCACTGAGGATGGTGCTACTTCCAAGGTGGAATTTGAGATCTCACCTGGCTGCTGTTTGGGCAAGCTCTTTCCTTCCATGAGGATCTGCACCCACCTTGTTTTTAACTCCGTAGTCTCAGGGCAGGTTTTTGCCTCCATGAGCAAACCCTGCGTGGTGGAAAACAAAGAGTTTCCAGCAGTTTGTCCTTGTCAGGGGGAGATGGGCAGCCCATGGCTCCTTCCCTGGCCCTGAGCAGGGTGGGAAGCACAGCTGAGGGGGGAAGCAGCTGCCTGGAGCTCTGGGAAAGGTCCCACCTGGGAGAGCAGACCCCTGGCCCTACCCTCGCTCTCTGTGCTACTGAAGCTTCTCTACTTGTATTTATCAGCCTCAATAACCATGCTCTCTGCCCCTTCAAGATATTGTAGATCTGCCAGTACATTTTGCAGTGTTAACTATAACATTTATTTATAAAGCAAGGAGGTTTAACTTGAATTGAGCTGTAAAGTGCAGAGTTAGTTTAGCTGCCTTCTATTTTTTTTTTTCTTTTGGCTGAAACCTGAACTAAACTGCAGGAATGGGATTTGTTCCTTTGTGAGCTGATGAGCGCTCTTAACTTTAAATAATAAAACAAAAAATGGCTGCTAGAATGCAAGTGCCTTGGACTTCTTCCTGATAAGCCTCACAATTCAGGTGTTTTCCTCTATTTTCAGTTTGTTTCCCAGGGATGGGACACTATGGGTATGGAATTCTGGGGTGTTTGCAGTTAACAGGAGTGATTGGTTCATTTCATGGTTACTTGTGTGAAAAGACAATCTGTGCTGCAGTGGCAGACATTCCCCTTGGAAAAGATTAACACTGACACTGAAATGACACCTCTTCTTCAATGCTTTGCCTTACATTTTGATGTGAATCAAAGAGTGTGAGAGGATCTGTGTTGATTCGTGCCTTACACATGTGGGACAGTGGACACATGAGCAGAAAGAGAGACACGCTATCATCAGTTTGGTTTCCAACCCCAAATCCATCAGGGACGGTAAAAACAGAGGAATGGATGGTGCTGGAGTTAGTTCCACACAGGGACCTGGATCCCAAAAATGCTTGGTCTTCCCCAGGGAGGGTGGGTGGATAAAATATTTGAATGTTTGTCCTGTCGTTTATTGCTCCATCCTTAGTTCTTGCTGCCGTGGTGAATGATGGTGCCTTTGTGCTAACAATGCCATTTAAGCAGTGTCTGTGGAGCCTGGGGATGTGCTTCTCCCACCCAGACATTCCCCCTGTGCTGCAGGTGATCTCCAGGTGTGGGGTGAGCAGCTGCCAGGCAGGTACAAGGAGCCAGGTGGCCTCAGCACCCAGGCAGGGGCAATTCCATTGGCAGGAGAGTTCCTGCAGGCAGGAGCAGCTCTGGAGCTGGGCTCTGCTGGTCAGGGAGCTGGGGGATCCACTCAGGTGCAACAGCCCCAAGGAGGAGAATATTCTGTGTGATGGAAAAGGCTTCACTTTTTTTAAACACAAATAATCTGTAATTACATAGAGGGCTCAGCAATTAAATGTTGATAGTAATTACAGGGTGGGAGAAATCACTGCATGATTTAGGGGTAATTACACTGAACAGGCCTGATTGACTGTAGGGCCAGCTCCATGTGGGCAAAACACAGAGTTGTGGGGAGTGGGGCAATGTTTTAGTGATTATTTTGTTAATTCTTGGACAGAGAGGAGTTTTTTTTTCTCCACTGTGGTGGCTGCAGACCCTCCTGCACCCCAGACACAGCTCTCCCTCCTCTTTGTGTGATCCAAGCAGGCTGGATGTAGCTGTGCTGAGGTTGTTTACAAGCTGGAGCAGCTTCCAGGTGACTGATTTTGCATGATTATTTATAGTAGGGGAGGAGTCGGGAAAGGAGGGATGTGAGTGCTCCCAGGGGGAGGGACTGTCCTGCACCAACTGCAGGGGACAGGAACTGCAGTAACACAACACCTCTTAATGGTGCTATGGAGGAGAGAAACCCGGAAAATTAAAGGAATTCAAGCACCTGGAGGATGCCAGCAGGCTCTGGAAGGAGGAGATGAGTTAATTCATTGTCACTGGGTCCTGCAGAGTTAAAATCCAACCAGTTTGAGAGCTGGAAGCTGAGAGCTGAGGGCAGCCCAGATTCTCCTCCAAGGATTTAGTAATGTCTGTCTCATTTAGGGGTTGGCTTGGAGGGCTCTTGGACAAAGGCTGCAGTCCAGAATGAGGCCCAGGGCTGGGACGGGCTCAGATCCTTCTGGAACCTGCTGGGACAGACATTGGGAACTCCTGGGGAAGCCAAGGAGTGACAGGGGCACACACAGACCTGCAGGGACACCTGCACTGGGGTCACTTCCCTGTGCTGATCACAGGGGCCCTGACAGGGAGAGGCTCCTCAGGGGCCTGCGAGCTCTGCCCTGCTCCTGGCACAGGCTGAGCTGGCTCTGGGCTCTGCTCCAGGAGGGAACAGCCCCATCTCCAGTCTCTCGGTGGCTTTGGGGTGACCTCTGCTGACGATCCAGAAAATGGCTGTGCCTGGAGTGTGGGAGGAGGAGCGAGGGCTTTGCTCCAGGTGTTAAAGCTCAGTAGGTACCAGCCTGGTACATGCCTTGCTCAGATCCTGCAAAATTACCCTTCCCACTCCCCATTCCTGGATTTCTCCACTCTTCTGCACTACTCTGCTCACGGTTTTTCATTCCACTTTTTCCTTAAAGGCAGCTTCCCAAAGCATCCCTTGCAGATTGTCCCTCAAATCATTTGGTCAGTGCCATGCCCCAGCCCCTCCAGACAACATGTAGAATAGTTTTCCATATATCCCTGACTATCCCTTTTCTAATTCTACAGGACAGAACCAGAGGAACACAAATAAATTAATTAAAATTTACTTATAAAATCTTCAAGTAGCTCCAGACAATCAGGAAAATAATTTTCTCACTTATTTCAAAATAAGCACAAGGAAGAACAGTTCCAAGACATCACCACATCTTTTTTCCAACAAAAAATTAAGAATTTTCTTTAGTGCTTCAGGAAAATGGCACTCTTGATGCATAGAATAATAGTCCCAGTCCCAGCAGAATCACTCTAATCCAGGATTTGAAATTAATTTTGTCTTTGAGCTTGGCTGCCCCGGGTCAGACCTTGTGCCTGGTTTGCCCCTGGCTGTCCCTGGGCCCTGGTGGGGCAGTTCCCACCTGCATCACGTTGTGGTTCCCGATCTGAACCATGCTGGCGTTTTGGATGATGAGGGGTGGGATCCCCCCCTGGCCTGGTGTGATGTTGTAGTGGCCTGGGGGGAGCTGTGCTGGGGTAGGGGGAGGTCCCCTCTGAGCAGGTGGGGGGCCCATGGGGACAGGGGGACACCGGTGCTGCGCTGGTGGCTCTGCTGGCCGTGGCACTGCTGGAGGCACCCAGGGAGGGGAGCTCAGGTTCAGGGCAGCCAAGTTCTGCTGGGCTTGCTGCCGTTCCCAACATGCCTGGAGCTTCCTTCTCTGCATCTGGTCCCACAGGGCTTTCTTCTCCGTGATCCTCTTGGGGTTAAAAGTCTTGTGCACATTCCTGGTGAAGAGAGGAGAGCTCTCGTTCAGGGTGATGAGCCCACTGAGCATTTTGGGGAACTGGCTGCGCTCCAGGGCGTTTGCCTTGGGTAGGAATGGGATGACTGAGTCTTGCTTGGAGGGCTCCAGGATGGACTGCATCAGAGCAGTGTCTGTCTGGAACAGGCACAGGTTGCATGGGAAGTTCTTGGTCAGCAGGAGGATCATGAAGGCAGAGTTTTCCATGGCCTCCTGGAAGCAAGTCATGTGGCTGCGTCCGGGGATGAAGAAATCTTCACTGAGCGTGGCACCATTGGACACCCCCATTTTCTCTAGCAGGGTCTTGACTCGGTGGGCCACAATCTCATCTTCACTGGCGTGCAGGACAACAAACGTGAAGAACTTGGCACCATCTGGCTCTGATGGATCCACGGCTGGGAGAGCAGGAGGCCAGGCTGGAGAGGGGGATGAGTGTAGGGGAGAGGGATAGAATAGGTTGGAGTGAGACTCCTGGAGAGGAGGAAGAGGTGAGGAGAAGGAATAAGTAGGAGGAGGAAGGGGACAGGTTGAAATAGAAGCAGGTGCAGAGTTAGAGGGAATGGCTTCTGGAATGTAGGAATCCTCTATGGGCACATGGGCAGGAACAGTATCCACTGCAGTCCTTGGGTCAGGGACACCAGCAGATAATTGCTTTTCATCCTGCTTTTCATCCTGCTTTTCTCTTGGTGTGTGAGGCTCTGCCACTGTGCTGGACACGTCACTGCTTTGGGCAGGCTCTGAAGGCAGCGGCGTCTCAGGAACAGGGAGAGGGGTGGGGTGACAGGGACTGAGCTGCAGAGCCTTCTCTGGCCGGGGCCCTTGGGCAGCTGTGTCCTGCCCAGGGGGAGAGCTGGGAGTGCTGGCCCAGCTGGATTCCTGTGGGCCATGGTTCTGTGTGTCCCCCTCAGGGTGTCCAGCACGGCTGGGCCAGGGGACACACTTGGGGACAGAGGGCTGGGTGTGAAAAGCAACTGTTGGTGACGTGCTGATCTCCAAACAGCTGGACAGGGAGGAGCTCCCCACAGAGCACAGGGTCCGTGGGGCTGAGAGGTCTGAGCTGCCTCCGATCTGCACTGGTGAACTCCTCACCACGTTGTGGGAGCTGCCTATGTGACGAAATCCTGCATCCTCATGGGATCTCAGCGTTGAAAATCTGTCCCCTGAGCCCCCGCTGGCTGCAGAACCCTGGTTGTCCTGTTCCTTGGGTGGGATGTTGTTGAGTGTTCCCCGCTGAGTGTCCTTGCTGGCGTGGCAGGCTTTGGTGGCAGCCTGGCAGGCTTTGTCCCCGGCCTCAGGACTGCACAGCTCTTCCTGTGCCAGCACTGTGTACACCTGTGCCAGCAGTGCCGTGGCACCTGCATCCAGCTGGGGAGGCTGCAAATCCTCCCCATCCTCCTGCACTCCTGCAGCGCCCAGTTTGATCTGCTGGACGTACTGGGCTGCCCTGTTATCCCTCAAGGCATCCAGACAAATTCTTGCATCCGTTTCTTGCCCCAGAGTAAGCAGGACCATAGCTTGCAGTAACTTGCTGCAGGGCCCAGGTATCAAGAGTTTCAGTTTGTGTTTGAGGCTCAGCAGTTTCTCTGGTGGGGCCTGGGACAGAATACTGAACACGTCCTCGAAGCTTGGCTGCAGCTCAGCGCTCTGTGCCATCTCAGCAGCTGCTGGCCCGGACCAGGGACTGGAGCAGGGATGGGAAAAGCATCTTCTGGCAAAGGGCTGTCTCCCTGTGGGGCCTGGGATGCCCCAGCTCTGCTTCTTGTACCACACAAACCCTCAGGTGCCCGGGAGAGCCTCTCTGTGCTGGGAATCTGTGAGGAGAACAGAGGACAGCCTTCAGAGGGGTGATGTGGGTGCTGGGAGATGCTCCTGGAGCTGCCAGGCTCTCTCTCACACCTCCCAAATATTTTTCCATCTGTTCCCTGCTTGCAGCTGTGCCAGTGCTCTGTGCATTATTCGAACTCTGTGATTAAGCAAAGAGCACATTCTTTGACTTCCTTTCACATTAATTACAACTGGTTTAAAATAATTGATGAAATAATGCTATATTTAGGTAAATCCAAGTGTCTCCTCCAGGCAGCTGGTTCCAGGGGTCTTGCAGGCTCCTTGTGATGGCAGTCGAGGAATAAAACAGGTGTAGAGGAAACCCTTTCCGATAACCTATGTTATCAGGGAATATTCACAGGAAAGAATTCCTTCCCAATATCCCATCCCTCCCTGCCCTCTGGCAGTGGGAGCCATTCCCTGTGTCGTGTCCCTCCATCCCTTGGTCCCAGTCCCTCTCCAGCTCTCCTGGAGCCCCTTTGGTCCCTGGAAGGGGCTCTGAGCTCTCCCTGGGGCTGCTCCAGGTGAGCACCCCCAGCTCTCCCAGCCTGGCTCTGGCTCTTGGAGCAGCTCCGTGGCCTCCTCTGGACTCTCTCCAGCAGCTCCACGTCCTTCTTTCATTGGGAGACTTTATACCCCCATCCACCGGTGATCCCTAAGCCCCTGCACTCACCCCAGGCCTCTGATGGGATTTTAATTAAACAACAGGAGTGTCTGGAGGGGAGGAGCAGTGGGACACCGCTCCAGGCGCTGCCTGAGCCGGCTGCAGAAACTTTCCCTATTTAAAGGCAACCCCAGCAAACGCCCCGAAATAACTCTCAACTGGGGAAAGTTTCAAATCTCGGTTTTGTTTTTCTGTCTCATGAAAATCCTGCAATTACCCAACTACCCTCCCTCCCCGGGCCAGCCCTGCCCTATGTCCCACAGCGGGCACGGCGGTGACACGGCCGAGCCGGAGGAAGTCGGAGCGGGGGCCGGGGCGAGCCCGGTCCCCCCGGGAAGGGAAAGGACGAGTCGGGAAAGGAAGGGATGAATAGGGAAGGGATCAGCCGGGAAGGGAAAGGATCAGCCGGGAAGGGATCAGCTTACCTGCGGCCGGTGCCCGGGGCAGGCGGAAGCGGCGCGGGGCGATGCGCACGGAGGGCGGAGCGGGGCGGAGCGGGGCCGGGCACCGGGACAGCGCAGCCCGGGCGCGGGAACCGCGGCAGGAGGGCCCTGTCCCGGGTGAGCCACCTCCTCCTTCCGCAGCCAGGGCCAGCCCTGCCCCTGTCCCCCGCAGGAGCGGCCCGAGGGAACAGGCAGGGCAGGGACCGACCGTTCCCTGCGGGCAGTGCCGGGGGGAAGCGTTGGAATAGGGCGAGCCATGTAAAGCCCAGGATCCAGGGGTGGCAAAGGGAGCTAGGGGTGAGGAGGAAGGGTGGGGCATGGACAGACGCACTTGAGTCTCAGGAGTACAGGCAGAAGTCAGGAAAACGAAATAGTAAAGGTATTTTTCTGCTTAAGAAAGCATGGGCCCTGCTAAAGGCACTTTGTTTTACCCCTCCAGCAAGAGCAGGGAACAGACAAGCTGGCCATGGACAAGATCTGGTAAAGGCAAGAGCAGGGAACAGACAAGCTGGCCCTGGACAAGATCTGGTAAAGGCAAGGCTTCATCACAGCTCAGGTAAGGGGAGAACACAACCCTGCAGCTTTAGGTACACACAAACCCACATAGCTTTGAACGCAGGTCAGGCTTTATTCCAGTGTCTGCTCACCAGGCCTGGCACAGGGACAATGCCAGGAACAGTTACCAAAATAAGTTACATTAGAAATGAATACAAAGTAGTATTTTCTGGGAAAGAACTGGCACCCGGATTAAAATCCCCCCTATTTTAATAACAGGATATCCTAATCTCATGGCAGAGTAACTCCTGGGAAAAGCTGCCTCATTTAATGGCTATGAAGTGTTTCACACATGGAGTTACTCACAGATAATCCTTGAGGTCATTCACAGAGCTAGGAAAGATGATTAAATAAAACCCCACACTGCTTCTCCATGAAGGAAAAAGTGTTTGGCTGATCCATGAAGAGAACTCTCTCCTTGAGAAGCAGCTCCTTGTCCCCAGCTGTGCTGCAGGGCCCAGCCTCCCCGGAAGCACAACAGGCACAAAGGAAGTTGTGCCTGGAACTTTATTTTTAAACGTGGAGAAGGCAGGAGATGGTATCAAAGGTCAAGCACAGCATCTTCCCAAGAGTTCCACAGCTTGGGTGAATTAAAAACAAATCCAGCATTAAAAATAAGTTGAGATCATTTCTATCCCACAACTTGTCTCAGCAAGATTTAGCCGGGCTGAGTTAAAAAGCTGAAGTGCAGGTCCCATCCCCCTTTCAGCACAGCAGTTGGATTTAAGGACAGTAAATCAAGATTCAGAATCTCCCCACCTTGGTTATAAAATCTCCTTACATCTGACTCTAAATTCAGAGAGCAGAGGCACTCATGGCACAAGTGGGCACACAATTAGAAGATCCAACACTGTTCTAGCCAAGTAGCCTTAGCCAGAGGAGTGGGATTTATCAGAGATCTTCCTCTGGTGCACTGGTTTTTATCTCCTTTGCAGCCAGGGCCACCTCTGTGTCCTTCCTTGCCTTCTCCTCTGGCTTCCCCACCTTCTCCTCCAGCTTCTCTAGCACTTCACACCATTTTTCTGAGAGCCTGTTGATTCCCTTTGGCTCTTCAGGTGCCTTTGTCACCTCCTGTGATAGTGGAGCCTTTTCCAACTTGGGTAGTTTTCTATCACTCCCCATCTCCTTCTTGTGCTTTCTGCTGTCCTGTGCCACCTTAGCCATGGCCCTGAAGGGCCCCACAATCCAGTTCAGAGGGGTGTTGTGAGTGACATACTCAAAAAGGACATCCAGGGACCTCCGGGCCTCTGCCACACGGTCGTGGCTGCGGGCCAGGGTGGTTCTGGAGAGGTCCTGGAAGGACACGGCCCTGGAAAAAGAGCTGTGGAGCTTGTGGATGTGTCGAGCAGCCTGAGACACAGCTTCCTGGATGCTGCTGGGGAGGCCATGGATGCTGAGCTTGAGGCTGTGGTAGGCGGGCTGCAGCTGCTGGGTGATGATCCTCAGCATGGCCAGAGTGCGCGGCTCCACCTGCTGGGAGAGAAGAGCTCAGTTACGGGCTCGGGGAGCGCCCGCCCCGGCTCTGGGCACCTTCCGGGGATACCTCTGGCTGGCACGCAGTCCTGACTTGGTTTCCTTTGGGCTGAGTCAGGCTCCAGTCCACCCACAGCTGATGGAGCTTCTCCTGCCCCTCCAGCAGCTTCTGGCCAACCTCCCGTTTCACAGATTCAATCTGATGGGAAAAACGAGAGGAAAGGTTGTACTGCAAGCACACACAGAGAGGCACAAGAGCTTCCCTGCCAGGGAAGGATCCAAGGTGACATGGAGCTGGTGCGGGATGGAGGAAGAGCTTCCAGCTGGATAGCAGGGCAGGAAAGGCTACAGACAGGAGGGAGAAGTGCAAAGCGTGTTGGTACCAGTTTTATTGCCAGCTGCAGCCGTGAGAGCGTGTCCTGGGTGCGGTGCCTGAAGCTCTGCAGCTTGGCCAGGGAGTGCTGGTAGGCTCGGCGCCGGACCCTGCCCGACAGCGAGCCCAGGCGCACAAAGTAACTCTGCTGCCTCTTCTGCTCCTCCACCGAGGCCACGTCAAAGCCCTGCACCGTGGTGGCCAGTCTACCTGGAGGAAACAAGAACAGAGCTGCAGCTGGGCTCCACTGCCGCTGGGAGGGGTGGAAGAGGTTGGATCACCCATTGGAAAACATGAAGACTGAAGCTCGCTGTGGGAGCAGGAGGTTTGTAGTGGCTCATGTGTTAAAGGCAGGTTAGTCCCTGCTCAATCTTCAGGTAAGCAGACTTGATGGAGAGGTTGAAGTGTGAACCCACGTGTTTTATTTACTTTGAGGCTGATGGGCAAGGACCAGCCAGCAAATGCTTGAACTCTGTCCCATACCATGTGGCAGTTTGGTGTTGACAGCCAGCAACTTGGTGACAAATTCAGAGCTACCTGTCTGCTTCAGAAGCTGAGTCTTGCCATGTCAGGTGCTCTCTACTCACATGGGAAAGGACTTGCATCTACAAGCGCCAGGTAAGTATTTTCTTACCTAACTCCTCCTCAGTCATCGGGAGGTAATGATCCACCAAATCTTCTGACATTCCCAGGACAGATTCCACACCCCCAGCCACTGCCTGGCTCACTGCCTTGGCTTTGCTTATGCTGTTGGTCACCATGGAATTGGTCATCTCCACACCCTCCTGGAGAGCCTCCTTGCCCTGCTCCAGGGCTGTGTTGATCTTGCTGGTGATGGTGCCATAAGCAGCATCCAGAGCTGTACTGACCGTAGAGGTGACCACAGATTTGGTCTTCTCAACGCTGTCCTTGGTCAGGTCCACTGCTTCGGTCACCTTGTTGGCCACCAGGTCCTTGGCCCCCTGGGCTGCCCCCACAGCTGCAGTGATGGTGGAAGCAACAGCAGACTTGGTCCTGTCAACGCTGTCCTCCACCATGTGTTGGTGACATCCACGGCCTCTGTCACCTTGTTGGTCACCAGCTCCTTGGCACCCTGGGCAGCCTCCACAGCACTGATGATTTTAGAGGCAACTGCAGCCTTGGTCATGTCAACACTGTCTTCTACGATGTGTTTACTGAGGTCCACTGCCTTGGTCACCTTGTCTGTCACCAGCTCCTTGGCCCCCTGAGCAGCCTCCACAGCACTGACAATCGTGGAAGCAACTGCAGACTTGGTCAGGTCAACACTGTCCTCCACCATGTGCTTGGTGACATCCACAGCTTTGGTGACCTTGTCCACAGCATCTGTCACCTTGTTGGTCATCAGGTCCTTGGCTCCCTGGGCAGCCCCCACAGCTGCAGTGATGGTGGAAGTCACAGCAGACTTGGTCCTGTCAACACTGTCCTCCACAAGGTGCTTACTGAGGTCCACAGCCTCTGTCACCTTGTTGGTCACCATCTCCTTGGCCCCTTGAGCAGCCTCCACAGCGTTGACAATCGTAGAGGCAACTGCAAATTTGGTTTGTCAACGCTGTCCTCCACCATGTGCTTGGTGACATCCATGGCCTCTGTCACCTTGTTGGTCACCAGCTCCTTGGCACCCTGTGCAGCCTCCACAGCACTGCTGACAGTGGAGGTGACCACAGACCTGGTCAGCTTGACACTGTCCCCAACAACACTTTTAGTCAGGTCCACAGCTTCAGTGACTTTATCAGCCACAGCTTCCTTGGCCTCGCAGGCAGCGTCCATAGCAGATGTCACCTTGGCAGACACCAGCTGCTTGGTGTCCGAGATTACCTGCACCAGGGAAAGGCAGAGAAAGATTTTTTTGTTGTTTTTGTTCCAAAATATGTTTTCCCTCCCTGAAGAAGCTGTTCCACTTGGATTAGTTGTGGTTGCAGTCTGTGGGAGGGCTGGGGAGGTGAGCACATCTGTATTGACATGGACGTGTTCACTCCCACATGCTGAGGGCACCTCTCCAGCTTTCCCTGCTGCTGGGCTTTATTTATTTCCCCATATTCTTCTGTACCCATCAAGCCATGGCTTCCCCAGGAAAAGACTTTCCCTACCTTGTCTGCTGGCTGCTGCAGGAAGGGCAAATTCTCCTCCAGCTGATCCAGACCCTTACAGGCATATTCATTCACAAGGGCAACTGGAAAGACAACAGGCACCAGTTTATTCTTGCATTTGGGGATGGCTTTTTGACCCTACAATGGCCCAGTTCAGGATACACTTATGAAAACAAGCCCCCCCAAAATAAATCACCATTCTGGGGTGGATGTGTGTGGGCATCTTGTAAAAGTGAACAAACCCTAAAATTTGGCAGGTCTCCATTTTGCCTTCCCAGCTCTCTAACTGTAGACTTTAATCCAATGGCAGTGTAGCACCTGCCCTTGGCGGGTAGGGCATTGGGTTTAAAGGGTTGAAAAGTGTTGGGATAAGCCAGACTGAGCTCTGTCCCAGAGTGACACAGCTCCTACCTGGGATGGTTCAAATTTGGAGTGAGAGAGAGCAAGCAGGGAGTTGGTAACCTAAAGAAATCAAACTCTGTTTCTCCTGGAAACAGTTTCATTCCTGGGCAGTTCAGTGTCAGGGAGCTGCTGAGAGGGAGGCTGGGTGCCAGAGGAGAAGGTGCTGTGGGAGCTGGGATCACCCCACAGGCACATGAGCCTCCCCTCCCTGCCTGTCCCTGTGTCCCAAGGCTCCCCCAGCCCCGCACTTACTCTGGGGCTCGAGCTGGCTCAGGATGGGCTGGGCCCCTCCAACCACGCTGCCCACAGCCACGGCAGCCATGGTCTCAGCCACGCTGCAGACACCACTGAGGCACGGGTGGGACTCCTTGGTGTGGGTGTAGGCAGAGGAGACCAGGTTGAAGGCAGAATTGAGCAAGGGCAGGCTGGTGACTCGATTGACAGCGCTCTAAACCCAAGAGAAACAGTGACATCAGAGCCCAGCCTGGGCTGGTGGGTGAACACAGCCGTGTGTCTGTCCAGAAATGCCCCAGCAAATCCATCTCCTCAAACTTCTTCAACTCAGAGTTGAGGAGACTCATCCAAAGGCTTCCACCAAGTGAACAAGCCAGGGTTAAGAAGTCTGAACTCTGAATTCTGTGTCACACTGGTTTCAGCACCAAACCAGTGTGGAAATAGGACCTGTAACAGCTCCTGTTTCAGAACTACTTGCATCACTTGGCCAGCCTGAAGGTGTCTCTTGAGCAAAACAATTACCTTCTGTACTGAGGGGGTTTTGATTTGGCCACAGTTGGTAGGGCTAATCTTTCTGTCCCCCAGCCTGGGTTTGGGGTGCTGGCAGAGTTTTACCAGCACATGTCAGTGGGTGATTTAAGTGCTGTGTGTGCCCTGGCACCTACCACGCTCTGCTGCTCCTCAGCCTTCAGCAGGTCTGGGGTTGGGGTTTTTCCTGAGGCCATATTGACTTCAGCTGGAAGGAAAAACAAGAGTATCATGAGCATAACTTCACTGCCTCCAAAGAAAGAAAATCCTGCCAAAACAGGGGAAAAGCAGAGGGCAGCAAAGCTGGGATCTGTCATTCAGCTGCTCCCAGGAAGGTTCAGGTTAGAAATAGGTGAGAACTATTTTATGTCTTGTGTTTTCTCTGTGGGATGAGATGACTCTGGCTGGATGCCAGGTACCCACCAAAACCACTCCATCACCTCCCTCCTCAGCTGGGCAGGGGAGAGAAAATACAAGGATATAAACAGTTTGTGAAGGACATGGAAATCCTGTGGAGTTTTCCCTGGAGGTTGAGCCAGGTTTCCCAGCTGCAGCATTCCATGGCTACCATGGCTTCCCATCCTACTGACCAGCAAGGCAGGAAATCTCCCTTCCTGTGAAACCAAGGCTCAGAAGCATTCTCATGAGGCAATCTCTCATAGCAGGATTGAAGAAGTATAAAGTGTTGCAATAATCTGAAGGGGTATTGGTTCCCCAGCGTAGATCTCCTGTGGTATCTGGACACTCCTGTACTGGTGATAAACCCAGGATTACTCTGAGCTTTAGGCACAGCAGGGATTTCAGCACATTTGTTCTTCAGGACAGACTCTGCTTTTCTCTCCTTTGCCAGTTAATTCCTAGTCTTAGATTGGCTGTGACATTTTCCAGTGGAAAACCCTCATACCAAAATGCCTCCCAAACTGGGTTTCCAAGCCACGCACTGCTCCAGGCTCACTAGCAGACTCTTCCCCAAAAAAACTTCCCATCTGAGTTGTGGTGAAGCCCATTGTCTTGTTTCTTGTGTTCTTTGCCTCGTGCAAGGTTTTTATTTTGCTGAGAAACAGAACAGAGAGATGGAGAAAAGTAGTGAACCAGCATTTGTGAGCCCTGGACTGGGCTCTGATGCTGGCCAGGGACATCAAAGGAGGTGACTTGGCAAAACACCAAATATTACTGCATTAACCACTGAGTTAGTCAGAATTCAGTGAGATTTGAGCAGGGCAGGGATGCTGAGTGCCACATGCCAATAGCAAAAGCTGTCACACAAAGTGAGAAGCTGGGAGCCCTCCCCAGTTTATCTCCACAACAAACACCAATGGATCCTCACCAGGCTGGGAGAAGTTGTAAAAACCTGTTCCAAACAAAGCAAGGCTGAATGTAAAATCCAAGTCCCAAAGTCCACGGGGTTTGCTGTCAGTGGCTGTCCCAGGGCTGTCCCTCTTGCTCTGCCTCAGGGCAGGTTTGTTATTTCTTTGGAGCCCAGCAGGGCTGACTTAGGGGCAAAGCACAGCGCTTTCAACACCATCACAAACAACCAATTTTACTTCTGGACAGGTGGAAAAAGCTGAAACTGTGGAGTTTGACACTCTGGCAGCCTTGGTGTCAGGGCCAGCACAGAGATACTGCAGCAAAAGGAAGAGGGGAAGATTCTTGTTAGAATAATTCAGGAGTAACTCCTCAGCTGATGTAAAAGCTGGTGTAAGGTTAGATCAGTCTCTGAAGTACAGGGATCCCGTGTTAATTATGGATGCAGCCTGCAGAAAAATCCTGCAGCACAGTCGTGTTGGAACAAGGTTTGTTCTCTGCTGTGAAGGAGAAATCCATGTTTTGCAACACCCAGATTTGCAGTGTGGGCAGATCTCCACAGCATGGTTTTATTTTCTCTTTCTCTGCAGAAGTGCTGAGCAGCCCTTGCTTTACTTTAGAGCTTGCAGGAAAGCCCAGTGCTTGGCAACTCTGGGTCAGGTGCTTCTGACTCCTTGGGAGCAGCCACAGCCAAGCCAGGATGGTCAGGGGTGGAAATCCCAGTGGGCAGAGGGACAGAAACAGCACCACTTTGTTCTGGTTTGCTTCGTATGAAAGTGATGATCAGATGATTTCACACCATTGCTACATCCAAAATATTAGGTCACTGCTGGAGAAAGCTCTTGAAACAGGTGGTTTCAGAAGGATGAAACTTCAGTGCTCCTTTCTAGCATCAAGGTCAAGAGATTTTCTGGCATCAGGAGCTGAACTGATCATTGCCCAGTTGGAGGCAGGGGAAGGGCAAGGGCTGGCACCAAGCAGCAGGACAGTGGCACCAAACCCACCCAGCTGCTCCCTTTTCCCTGCCTCACCCTCACTGGCCTGGCAGAAAGCCAGGAACTCCCCTGCTGGGACCAGCAGCTCCCTGATTTCTGTCACTGGCAGTGACCAGTTCACACAAAGCTGGTTCTTTACTCCCCTTGGCTGGAAGGTTTCCCTGTGGGAAGCAGCTCAGCTCCATGAGAACAGGCTGCTGCTGCGTGGTCCTGTAGGATCTTCAGGAAGCTTCTCTCCCTTCCCAGGGATTTTACCTTGGGAGACAAACTGAGGCACAGCCAGCGTGGCTGGTTCAGTGGCTTAACTGGCAATTCCTTAATGACCACTGAGGAAAACAAAGCTAAATTTAGTGCTTTAGATGTGAGCAGGGAGGGCTAATCAGGACAGAGGAATTCAATTGTGGTTAAAGCACCTATTTACATTCTTTTCGAGATTTACCACTGATACCCGGTTCCCAAAAATGCAGAACGGGGTCACGGGATGTCTGTGGGAATGGGCTGCAAATGCTCTGAGGACAGAATTGGTTTTAGGAGGAAGATCAAATGATTCCCAGCTTTGAACTGAGTTCAGTAGTTTCAGGAGGGATGGCAGAGGTGCCCATCTCACCTTTCTGGATAAACCAGCAGCACTGGGAAACCTCAAAGATCAAAGCCATCCTTGCTGATGGATGCAAGGCTTCCCCCACACACCTCCAGCAGAAATTAAACACCACAAGCAGCGGCCACCGCTGGGGCAGTAACTGCTTGGAACAGAAATATTTTAGGAAAAAAGGAAAAGAAATTTTAACTAAAACAGCTTCTCAGTACTTCCCAATCTTTCCATGAGGACAGAGCTCTTGGTTTCACCTGGAAGCTGTAATTTGCAGAGCAAGCACCTCAGCACATTTCCATCTGGAACTTTCAGCAGAACCGGCTTCAGAAACTGAAATCCTTCCCAGCCATGCACAGCTCAGGGTAGTCATGACCACATTTAAAGCCTTGTTAGTCTTGAGAAACGCTAATCCAGTTTGCCAAAGCTCGCCCCGGAGCTGGCAGAGCCCTGCAGGGACAGGATACTCCTGAGCAGGAGTTCTCTTGTCGCTCGTGCCTCCACCAAAGGATCACGAGAAACAGCCCCAGGCAGGGCTGGCAGCGCTGTCACAGGAAGGGAATGCCCGGCTGGTCACCTGCACCTCCTCCTGTCCCTAGGGTGTCACCTGCACCTCCTCCTGTCCCTGGAGCATCCATCCTGTCCCCACCATCCCCAACACAACGCTGTGCACGTGAAGGTGACTGGTGGGAGTCACCTCCTGTGGACCCCCCCAGCCAGGATCCTCAGCAGACAAGATGCAGAAAAAAACTTTTAAACCCCAAACTGCTCAGTCACAGGCCAGAGATCCGTGGAGTTACCAAGGAGTCATCTCAAAGCTGGGAAGGATTTGAATCCCACCACGGTTTGAGTTGGAAAGGACCTTAAAGATCACTTATTCCAACCCCCAAACCTCTCAGCTGTCACCCGCGGCAGACACAGAAAATGGCACCTTTGGCCTCAGAGAGCAGAGAGGAGCAGGGACACAGCACGCAGCTCTTGCTCTCCCGGGCTGCTGGAAAGGCCCTGTGGCACTCACAGCTCCCACAGCCACAGGACGGAGCCGGGTCCATCCCAGCCTCCTCCCACCGTAGGGACCTGTGAGCCACAGCTCCTGCAGCCACCGACTGTGGGACAGACAGACAGACAGAGCCGGGTCCATCCCAGCTTCCTCCCATCGCAGGGACCTGTGAGCCACAGCTCCTGCAGCCACCGGCTGTGGGGACAGACAGACAGAGCCGGGTCCATCCCAGCTTCCTCCCATCGCAGGGACCTGTGAGCCACAGCTCCTGCAGCCACCGACTGTGGGGACAGACAGACAGAGCCGGGTCCATCCCAGCCTCCGCCCACAGCAGGGACCTGTGATCCACAGCTCCTGCAGCCACGGGCTATGGGACAGACAGAGCCGGGTCCATCCCAGCCTCCGCCCTGGCCAGGGCTGCAGAACCCCCGGGACAGCAGGGGCAACCCGGAGGAGTCACCCCAAGCCCCCAGAGAAATCACAGATCCCCCCCCCCCCCCAGCACCCCCAGCTCCCACACCGTGCCCAGCCCAGCCTTACCTGCCTGCTCGGCGCCCGGCACTGGTGAGACTGGGAGCACTGGGCGTCGCCCCGGTTAAATACCCCGCAGGGGGATTGGCAGTGCGGGGCTGATGGAATCAGCCTGGCCAATGGGGAGCGGCAGGGGCGGAGGGCAGCGGGGTGGGGCGCAGGTGAGGGGCCGCAGGTGAGGGCCCGGGGTCCCCTTGGGGCCGGGGCCGGTGTTGGGAGCTGTCCCCAGGAGGGACAGACCTGGCAGGGTGTCCAGGGAATCTGTCAGGGTGTCCACCCCATGGTGCTTTGGCCTTGGGGTCATGGAATAGTGAATACCCTGAGCTGGGAGGGGCCCACAGGGATCGTTGGTCCAACCCCTGACCCTGCACAGACACCCCTGGACACCCCAACAATCCCCCCGTTCCTGCAAAGAGCTGCTCATGGAGGGGAGCTGGAGCTGCCTGGGGACAGGAGCTGAGCCCGTTTGTCCCCCAGCTGGGGACAGAGGCTGCCTTTGGGCTGCTCTTGTAGGGGTCACAGATATTGTCAACAAGTCCCAGGAAAGCAGGACATGGCGTTTGTGGTGTGACCCATCATCATCATCATCATCATGCTGATGTTTTCTTGGCAGAGCTCCCCCTCCCCACATCGGGGCTGTGGGGTCAGACGGGCTCTCCCACCTCAGCCCGTGCCAGGCCCCGGCAGACTCCTGCTGATGAAACCTCCTGCTCCTCCTGTTTGCTGCGATTTTCAGGGTAGGAGTTGATTTATGTTTTTATCCTTGCAGAGGGCTGGGCTCCAGGGAGCTCAGGGCTTTTGAACAGCTATAACAAATACTGAAAACTCCAGTTAATGCTTTTCTTTTCCATTTGTGCCTTTTCATCTTCAGCTCTCAAAAACTGGTTTGAAAACATCAATTAAGCTTCCTGTTGTCTGTTTTCAAGATCAGCGGGGGAGGAAACTGAGGCACAGGTAAAAATTATCTGAAGTCTTCTAAAGCTATTACAGTGATTGAGTCACCTTGTTTTGGGCCACTGGATGCAGGAGCCCTTGGCTCTGTTTCTGTATTGCCATTCAGACTGGGGGGGTGCAATGGTTTTTGAAAAATGTGCTGCTAAGCTGACAAAAATGTAGACAATTGTCACTCCTCAGCTTTGGGGTTGGAAGGAATCCTCATCCTCAGGCTGACTTAGCTGGGAGTGTTGGCTGGAAAGGCCTCTGGAGCTCAGGCACTCCTGGGATCTGGCTGAGTGTGGAAAGCTGCCAGGGATGGAGATCTCACACAGCCTCTCTGGCTGTTGGACCCACTGGCTCTGGGTATCAATGGAGAAGCAGTTCCCAATGTCCACTCTGAGCCTCTCCAGCTACAAACTGTGGCTTTTGCTTCTTGCTTGATCACCTGCACTGCTGGAAATAATCCTTGTGCATTTGTGTGACATAAATTCCATTTTCTGTCATCACCTGGGAACCTGTCACAGAGCCACAGGATCCCAGAATGTTTGAGTGGGAAGTTTTTAATGCAGTTTTTGATGCAGTTCTGAAGTGTTTGATATCTTGTACTAAAACTGAAGCCACCTAATAGCTTTTAACAATTGTAATGTTTGTAAGGGAAATAAAAGTTGTTCTTGTCTGTCCTGTGAAGAGTTGATGAAATGAAGTTTTTTTTACAGGAGCAGAGAATCAAGAAATGAACGCTGTGTATTTTGGAGTGTTGGCCTGACATGGCCAGTGCTGCATCCTCAGGTAACGTGTCAGTGATCCAGCTGCCAGGTGGTTCATGGGTGTGAAGTGCCCCATGGGTCAGTTGTGGTGGGGATGGTGAAAGTCTCATGGGACAGGTTCTATTTCATCCCCTAAATGAGTGAACCAGCACTGTCTGCATGAGGCACCTTCATGTGGCTGTGGTGGGGCACCGGGCAATGTCAGAAGTGATAACCAGTAATTAAAATTGAGCAGGCAGTGTTTGATATCTAATGTGTGGGTTTGATATCAGTGCTGGGATTTCCTGCTGGGTGGCAGAACTGCCTGTAGGGTCAGGACACACTCGGGGGATTGCAGTGTCAGAGCAAAGGTTTGCACAATCATTTCTGTGACCCTTGGTGCTGTATGAATGGCACAGATTTAAATCTGAGATAAAATCATCACTAAGAGGTTTGGTGGGCGTGGGAAGGGCGTGGGAGGAAGTGGAGAAACACGTTTGGGGAAGGCAGAGAAGCTGTATTGGTTGGAACATGGGAGCTCTGGGCAGCCCTGAGCAAAGCTGCAGCATCCAGACCTGGGGCAGGATGGCTCAGGTGTGAACCCAGAGTAACCTGCCACCGTGCCATGGTCACCTTTCCCATGGCCCCTTCCCTGGGGCAGGCACAGGCACGAGAAGTGATGAGAATAATGATTCAGGGCTGGGGCATGAGGAGCCTTGCTTCTGTTCCTCAGGTAAGTGAAGCAAACCCTTGGGCTTCCAGAGCTGCCCAGGCAGCTCTGCAGGGCCCACGGAGGGGACAGCTTTGGGTCTTTGTCATTCACTGCTGTGCAAAGCCCACACAACCTTCATGGTCCCTCCAGGCCTTCAGAGCACTCTCCTGGGTCAGGACATGCTGCAGGTCTCTGCCCTCCTGCTGCACCAGCCCAGCAGGACCCTCCTGTCTCCTGTGCCTTTTAGTTCACCTTGAACTCCTCCTGCTGCCCTCACAGCAGCTCACCTGGGCTCCCCAGCCCCGTTGCCTCTCCAGCAGCTCACCTGGATTCACCATTCCTGTTCCCTCTCCATGCCCTGCTCCCCTTCCAGCAGCTCACCCCACCTCCCAGAGGGACAGGTGGTGGCAGGTTCCTGCTGCCCTTCCAGCCGCTGTGCCCTCACAGCAGGGAACAGCCTGATGGTTCCTGGCTGCTCTCCCAATATTCCAGTTCACCTTTCTGCTGCTTTTTCAGGCTGCAGGATGGTTTCCTACGTGCTTGGCTGCTCCTCCCTCTGCTGCTGCTCTCTCGCCTGAGATAGAGGTGAGCTGGGGTAGGGTAATGCTGGTTGGTTTTGATAGATGGGACAGGGGATGTCACCTGGGCCTGCTAAATGTGTCCCCTCCCTCCCTGACTGTGGCTGAGACCCTAGGATGTGCTTCCCCAGAGCCACAGGCCTCCTCTGCCCTCCCCAGCCCTGGCCTAGGCCAGCTTTTCCCCTGAAAACTGCTGCTTGTTCAGCTTCCATCACACAGAGCTTTGCATGGAGAAGGGGAACATGGGATCCAGAGAGTTCCTGGGTGCAGCGTGACTCTGGATCATCCCAGAGCACGTGGGGCTGGAACATCCCTGCACTGCTGCCCTGACCTGCAGCCTCACCTGGGGGCAGGTTCCTCGCTGTGCTGCGTGTGAGAGGCCTGAATCATCCATCACCTGTCCTGGGGAACAGCTATGCAGGGAATACGTATTTATGCACAGAAAAGCATAAATGCCAGTGCCTGTGCCTGCTTTTGGCTGGGATAGAGTTAATTTTCTTCCCAGTAGCTGGTGCAGGGCTGTGTTTTGGATTTAGCATGGGAATAGTGTTGATAACAACCATGTTGTAGTTGTGGCTGAGTTGTGCTTACTCCAAATCAAGGACTTTTCAGTTTCCCAGGCTCTGCCAGCAGCAGGAGCACAAGGAGCTGGCTGGGAGCACGGCCAGGAGAGCTGACCTGGACTGGTCAGAGGGATAATCCATTCCACAGCACATCCTGCCAGTACAGAAACTGGGAGTTTGGGACCTGTCTGTCTGTGGGTGAGCTAGGCCAGGGCCGGTGAACAACTGTTCTGGGCAGCTCTGGCAGGGAGGAATTCCTTCCCAATATCCCAGACCCTCTCAGGCTGCTGTGGTGGGTTCAGATTAATCCTCCAGTAATCTACAAGGACAAAAAACAACTTTGTGTCGTTGGGACCTGTCTGTCTGTGGGTGAGCTGGGCCAGGGCTGGTGAAACTGTTCTGGGCGCTCTGGCAGGGAGGAATTCCTTCCCAATATCCCAGAACCCTCTCAGACTGCTGTGGTGGGCTCAGGTTAATCCTCCAGTAATCTACAAGGCAAGAAATGACTTGTGTCGTTGGGCCCTGCGAGGAAGTGAAGCCTGGCTGCTGCAGGCCGTGGGTCAGAGACCCAGCCTGAGTGCCCTGACACCCCCAGCCCCGAGCCCAGCCAGGCCCTGGCTGCCAGCCCAGCACCCGTGGCTCCCACGTGGGGCCCATGGCGGGCCCAAGGAAGGAGCACGGGGCACGGCAGAGGCGCTGCCTGCGCGTCCCCCGCGGCAGCCGGGGCGGGAGGACACCACGTCCCGCCGGTTCCTGCGCTCTGGTGCTGAGGGGAGGCTGTGGGGGCGGGCAGGGGAACACGGGAAGCGGGGTTTGCTGGCTTTGCCGGGGTTTGCCGGGCTTTGCCGGGGCCTCCCGCGCCTCGTGTTCCTTTGTCTCGGCGCGGCTGTTCCAGCCCAAGCCGCCGCCATCCCACCCGGCCTCTCTCCCCCACAAACACCAATCCTCGGCCTTTCATCCTTCTCTTCCAGCAGGCTTCTCAGGGGCCTCTTGGCCACGCTTTTCCCCCATCCAACGGTTCTTTTAAGCAAATATGATCATTTTTAATTTCCTCATAGCATCGGTGGTTCTGGGGATAAACATCCTGCAGGATCAGCTCTTTCTGTCGGCTCACGCGGCCACGCCATGGCCCTGCCGTGTCACCCAGGCCACCGTGTCACCAGAGGGGCCCTGCACGAGTGCCACAAACCCCTCTGGAGCTAACGGCCTGGGGAGTTAGAGCCCTGATGCGGATCATTTGGTTTATTTGGATTATTCTGTTTATTCGAATTCGGTTATTCGGATTATTCGGATTATTCGCATCATTCGGATTATTCGGTTTATTCGCATCAGGGTAGGGCCTGGAGCGCCCTGGGGGGACAGGATCCCTCCTGGAGCGCCCTGGGGGACAGGACACGTCGGGGAAGGGTGGCTGTCATAGGGAGTCATTGGAGTCTCCTCTCCCGCTGGGGCTCACCGGGGGCCGGGTTTTAGGACAATAAAGCCCCGGGGGTTGAGGGGTGATGGAGCCCTTGGGGATTTTGGGGTTTCGCCGCCACCATCGCAGCGAGCGGGGGGCGCCGGGCCGGGTCGCTGGCGGGGGATCCCCGTTGTCGCCCCCGGTTCCAGGGGTGTTTTCCCGGTCCCGTTTCCCCCCGAGGGCCCCCACCCCGGTCCCGGGAGGCGGCGGCGGCCCCGCCCCGACCGCGCGTTCCCGCCAGCGGCGGCCAATGGGCGCGCGCGGGGCGCGCACGGGGCTTTTCCGCGCCAAACTCCAAAGCCCGCGGAGAGCGCGCGGTACCGGCTCCAGCACCGCACCCGGTGAGTCCGCCGGGACCCCCCATCCCGGCACCGCACCCGGTGAGTCCGCCGGGACCCCTCAGCCCCGGCACCGCACCCCGGTGAGTCCGCCGGGACCCCCCAGCCCCGGCACCGCACCCTGGTGAGTCCGCCGGGACCCCCCAGCCCCGGCACCGCCGCCCCATCGCGATCCCGCCGCGGGCCGGGGAGCGGCCGGTGGCACCGGGAGCGGGAGGACAGCGAGGGGCGCGGGGGTTTCCCCGCCGCGCCCGTGCCGGGGCGGTGCGGGAAGCGGCGGGAGCGCTCCGCGGTGCCCGGGCGGTGACAGCTGGCTCGGGTGCCCCGCAGGGACGCATCGCTCGGGGCTGCGACAGCGGGACCGACCCCCGCCCCCGAACGGGCCCGCGGGAGGGGGTGTGCCCGTCAGGGGCGGTGCCGCCGGCACCGGTGCCCTGCGGGCCCGGGGAGTGGCATCGCCCTGCGGGGTGCGCGGGGATGACGCGGCCGGGCTGGGGCGGGTCCGGGCGCGGCGGGGGGCTGTGACACCCCGCGATTCCCTGCAGTCCCGGGGCGGGTGTGCGGCCGGGGCCCGCGGCCCGCGCTGTGCCGGGGGTGCAGGCGGGTGCCGGTCACGGCCCCTTTAAGACCACGCGTTGCCCCCCCACCCCCTTTATCTGCTCTCTCATTTGCATAATCGCGCGAGATTTGGTGCGTGGGCGCGGCGGGCGGGTTTCAATTGTGGCGCGAGATACGGTCGGCGCGAGCCGAGCCGTTAGGCTCCCGCGTGGGGGGGCGGGGCCAGCCCTCCGCAGCCAATCAGCGGCCGAGCCGGCCGGGCCGCCGGCCAATGGCGTGCGGCGGGTGCTCGAGGGCGGTTCGGTCGCCGGCGCCGGGCCCGCCCCGCCGGTGCCGCCGCCTGAGCGCGGTCCCATTCCCGGGGCAGCACCGGCGCCATGTGGATCCAGGTGCGCACCATGGACGGCAGCCAGACGCACCGCGTGGACTCGCTCTCAAAGCTCACCAAGGTGGAGGAGCTGCGCCTGCGGATACACGAGGTGTTCGACGTGGAACCCCACCGGCAGCGGCTCTTCTACCGCGGCAAGCAGGTACCGGCGCGGCGGGGGGGATTGACAGCCCCGGACCGGGGGCAGCGCGGAGCCCGGACACCCCCGCCCGGCCTCGTCCGCTCCTCCAGCTGAGGACGGATGTTTTAATTCATTTAATTTTAATTGCGTGGAAATTCGGGGTTTTGCTGCCATCTAGTGATCCCCGGCTCCCTCCCGCGCTGCTCCTCCCGTGGGTTTGCAAGGAGAGGAGCCAGCTGCAGAGTAACTTTTATTCTTACTTTTCGTTACTATTTTCCAGCTAATGTGTTGCTCTTCTGCCTTGACATTACCTTTATGAAGTGTCAGAAAATTACCAGTTACTTTATGGTCTTTAAAGTGCTTAATGTTTTTGAGCCTTGCAAGTTTCATTGCTCTGAAAGTCGTAAAGATCTCATTTTTCTTTGTAAATTGGGAAAAGCAACTCATGATTTTGAAGTTCTAGAGCTTTGATATCAAGTTCTCACTAGGTACAGAGCACTTGAGTGGCTTAGTGTTGTATTACGTTCTCAATAATACGTTTAGAATTACTGTTGTACAACTGTTTTCTTCCCTGTGAGTTAATAATAATACTAAATTAGCACTGAAGTCAATCAACTCCGTTTTAAAATACAATTGATGTATTCTGCCTAGTCCTATGCTGCTAAACCTTCATGTTAGAGAAACTCCTGATCTGGTGTCAGGATTAATTTCAGGAAAAGCAGTGGGATGCTGAGTTGGCTGGAGATGAACAATTTTTTCTAGCTGCTTTTCTTTCTGTTTTAGGCTGTCTTGAGCTAACTGTACTCTGTAGTTAGCAGGTGTGGCTGTAGAACATGGAAATACACCTGGACTAGCCTCAGTCTAAGCTCAGGTACCAGTTCTAGCATAAAAAGAGGCTTGTAGGATGATGTAGCATCTCTGAAGGGCTGCTGGGTGTAACCCACCTTCCTGTTGGGTTAGTGTACATTTGGATTCGTTAATGACCCATTTGTGTTGTAAATCAGGTGGTGAGGGAGGGTTGGTTCAGGGCAGGTGTCACCTGTCAGCCTTACCCTGGAGTCTGAGCAGACAGCCGGGGTTACACAGATTTTCAGAAGTCAGGATGTGCTTGTCCTACAAAGGGAATCCCTCCTGCAGTTCCAGTGTTCCTCAGCTCAGGCACGAACGTTCCCCAGAGTGATCCAGCCTCTCATTGTGCTTTGTCTGGCTGTTGGAATCCCTGCAAACGTTCAATTTCTTACTCGTGAACATTTTTAAATGGGGTTAGAGCATTAGCTGTTAGTTAAAACCTGCCTCCTTTGTTCGAGGTTTGTCATCAGTCTGGGGCTCTTCTTTCTGGCTGTGCTTTGAGCTCCTGTGGTTTCCTGTCCCGTTCCTGTGCTCTTCCATTTCACTTTGCACCTGTTGTCACTCGTGTCCTCTGCTGGTGTTGTTCCCATGTTTGTGACACTGTGTCTTGGCTAAGATGAAACAACCAGTGTGTGCTCTGTTCTTTTGCATCTCGAGGAGTTTTCATCTCTAAACCAGCAAAAAGCTCAGACCTCTTCCTGTGCAGTCAGATTTCCAGGGATTGTTCCAGAGCCATTTGATGCCATAAATCAGAATTGAATTATCATAGTGATTCCTGTGAAGTGTAAATTTTTGTGGTTTTGCTCTGCTTCCCCCGATAGAGAACAAAGCTCCAGGGATCGCTTTTTCTGGTGGTTTGGACTGGAAGGGGATGATCATTTCCTGTATAATTTCTTAGTCAGACCTTAAATATGTGGGGAAGCTTGTCTGAACTTCTGACTGCTCCGTGGGCTCCAGCCTTACATGTTAACTCTAAAATGGTTGTGCTCCCTAGAGCTCTTGAGAGGTTATTGAGGGACCTCTTTCTTCCTCTGCACTTCTCTTTTTGCAGGGGCAGGGTCTTGATTTGACTACAAACCGTACCAGACTTGCCAGATAAACTCTCAGAATTAGAGAGGGTGTGAAATTAGGGCATGCCTGGCTACGCTAAAGAGCGATTGGGCAGTTTCAAGTTGAATTGAATCTTTTTTGATTTTGCTTTCAGTGGAAAAAATGTGTTTGCTGGGAGAAAAGTGTGTGCTTAACTCTGGCTTCTACTTAATGCTATGATTAATGGAAATGGTGTAACAATAATCTGGATCACACACAATCAAAATATAAAGACAGTCTGCATTAACATTTGGGATGTGTCTGAATTGAGGAAGAAATAATTTCCCTTTAAGTTTGTAGGTAATGTGGAATTATCTTTGAATCCTGACAGGAATGTGGGGGGTCTGTAGTTGTTTAATTGATGTTTCTAGGGAATGGGCTACAAACTTTTCCAGATCTCATAGAAGCTGGGTAGCCAGACCAAGGCAGCATGGTTCCTTGCTCTTGGGGACTGTGGGGCGACTGAAAGAAGCACATTGAAATAGCAGGAGTGAGAGAGAAGGAGGGCACAGAGATGGCTGATAATGGTTCCACAGCCACGTGGTGCATCTTGGCGGGCAGAGCCGCCCTGAGCGCGATGGGTGTGCGGTGACCAGATGGTTTGGTGCTTTCCCTGCAGATGGAAGATGGTCACTCCCTGTTCGATTACAGCGTGGGGCTGAACGATATTGTTCAGCTGCTGGTCAGACAAAGCCCGGCCGTGCTGCCTGCTGGGAGCAAGGAGAAGGACTCGGAGCTCTCGGACACCGACTCCGGCTGCGGCTCCGGCCCCAGCGAGTCCGACAAAAGCTCCCACAACGGGGAGGGTGCCCTGGAGCTGGAGGGACAGCCCGGCACGGCAGCCCAGCCCCACTGGACCGACCCCTGCTTCGGCCTCTACAAGGTGGGTCCTCACCAACTGAGAGCCCCCAGACCTGCGCCTTGCCAGGGGAATTGTTTTCTGCGGTGGAGAATTGCTGAAAATCTTTCATACCCCAATTGTGTGGGCAGTTCCTTTCTTCCTCTCAAACCCTCCAAAAACAAAGACAAAAATACCAACCAACCCACAAACCAATTCAATGCAACATGCTGTAGGTCAAAATACTTAATTTTTTTTTATTTTGTCCTTTGAACTAAAACTACAATACATTAATTGATTTAAAAAAAAAAGCATTCAGTGTCTAGTTTGATTTTTTTACTAATTTTCCCAATATTTTTGCTTGGAGTCACTGCATTTGTCAAAGCTGAAACTTTCTTGAATGAACAAAAGAAAATTTCGAGCAGCTGTTCAGAATAATTTTACTCCTCTGTTTCAATGGATTTTATTACAGATCCAGTGATGTCTTTGCCAGGTTATGAGCAAGACACTTTGAAACTCTGTTACAGACTAACCAACAATGGTTTGGGCTGGCTAACAAGGCTGGGTTTAGATGGGCTGGTGTAGAGAGGATTTATAACCTTCCAAATTCAACCTAAGCAGCCTGCAGGGCTGCACAACAGGACCAGGAAAGCAGAGGAAATCTTAATTTTGAAGGTGATCAGTTAAATATCTTGATAATGGTGGGGTTCTTGAGGTGAGAAATCTTCAAGTAGGCTGGAACTAAATGCCCAGTTTGCAGATCCCTTTTGGTGAGCTGTGCTCTTTGCTCTGTATAGATCAATGACTTGGTGGATGCTCGGGACACGGACATGGGAGCGTGGTTTGAAGCCACGGTTGTGAATGTAACCAGGAAAAAACCCACCAGTGAATCAGCTGAGAGCTGCACAGATCCTGACCAGCCCACAGCTGTCCCTGAAGAAGATGTAATTTATCATGTGAAATATGATGAGTGAGTTTTGTTTTGTTGCCTTCTTGGCCGATAAAGTCATTCGGGTCATGATGTTGACGGGAAATTTTAGTGCAGATTTTGCACAAGTTAAAACAAAACTGGGCAGTGACATGGCAATTATGTCACAGAGCCCTGGCAACTGCAAGGTTGTTTTGCAGTTGGAATTCCAGGGGCTGGAATCATGTTTTTATGGATACCAGCATTTATAGGAAATGCTGGTGTCCAAGTGTTAAAGGGAGGCAATAGCAGCAAAGTCAGACTGGTTGGTTCTGGCTGTGTCTGTGTGGGAGAGATTTTATCCTTGATGGTGTTCTTGTGCTGCACAGCAAAATCAACCTGTCTGCATAACCCCAGTTACTCCTCAGAGCTGATGCTGAATCTGATTTTTGTTCTGTCCCTCCTCTCAAGTTACCCAGAGAACGGGGTGGTGCAGATGAGCTCCAGCAACGTGCGGGCTCGGGCACGGACCGTCCTCAAGTGGCACCAGCTGGAGGTGGGCCAGGTGGTCATGGTCAACTACAACCCTGACGAGCCCAAGGAAAGGGGATTCTGGTACGATGCTGAGATCCTGCAGAAAAGGGAAACAAAAATGACCAGGGAGCTCAATGCAAAGATACTGCTTGGGTAAGCTGTTCCTGTGGAAAAAATGGAATTCTCCCACTCTGCTTCAGCTTTCTGAGTGACTCTGCTGGCAAAGAATGCTGCAACAGTGGTGCTGGGACAGATGAGAGTGGCCTGGCCTTTTTGGGTGATTAACTTCAGCATTGTGCAATTCTGATTAACTTCCACTGAGGAATTGGACACTTTAAGGAATGCTGATCCATGGAGTCACCTCATGCTGAAAGGATACAAAGCCCTATATTCACTACGAGGCAAATTATTGTTTATGTGTTAATTATCCACAATGGCTTTGCAAAAACTGCAGTGTAATATTTTCTGGAGGTAGGATGATGTAGAATCAACTCTCACTTTATAAAGGTGATGAAAAATTATTCCAGTTCTCTCCTAAAGGAGACTCTCAACTTCTTTTCTTCTTCAGGAAGAAAAGGATATATTTTTTTAAAATTTCAGGTAATTTTCACTGAGTTGCCAGAATATGCCTCCTTTTTTCTCTCACCACAGTGATTTTGAATTTTTTACTGTAAAATATGAGAAACATTAGTCTGAAATATATTTGGAGGCAGGGTGAACAGTCACTCGTGATAATTGAAATGCTACAAGTGCCTGGATTCTCCCTAAGACAAGAGGGGGTTAATTCTAATTTGATTTTTAATGCCAGAGCAGTCTGATGCATGCACAGCTGTGAACTTGAGCTCTGGGATACTTCCAAACTCTGATCTCTTTTCTCAACTTCTTCTAGGGAACCTGGTGACTCCTTGAATGACTGCACAATTATATTAGTGGATGAAATCTATAAAATTGAAGAGCCAGGCACTGCCTCTCCCATCAGTTCTGGTACCCCAAAACGTGAGTCTGATGTGGGGTTCTTGCTTGTCTGTCTTACTTTATGATGTCCTGCCAGTTGTCTTTGTGAGGATCAAGGCTTGAAGAGTTCCAGGACACGTTCAGTGGTGCCTCTAACCATTTGCAGTGGATCCTGGCCCTCGCTGAGTGTGGTTTGTGTTTGCCCACAGGACAGAGTGGACCTGTGTGTAAAGCCTGCAAGGACAACCCAAACAAGACCTGCAGGGTCTGTGCTTGTCACATCTGTGGGGGGAAGCAGGATCCAGATAAGCAGCTCATGTGTGACGAGTGTGACATGGCCTTCCACATCTACTGCCTCACCCCTGCCCTCAGCAGAATCCCAGAGGAGGACTGGTAGGTTCTGAGGAGGTGTGTGGGGCGTCCCAATTACATCTAATTAATTAATAAGAGCAGGAAGTGAAGTTTGGGGCTTGAAGCTGCTCTTTTCAATGGCTGTACAGGGATGTGTGTGTTTTGGGGTTTTTATTTTTGGTAAAGCTTCATAGCTTTTCTTGAGCTTAATGAGAACAGTTTTAAGCCAGTGGCTTGATTCCTAGTTTTGGGATCTTTGGATATTTTTGTGTACCTGCCTAAGGCCAGGGCTTGGAGCAACCTGGGATAGTGGAAGGTGTCCCTGCTGTGACAGGGGTGGAACAAAATGAGCTTTAAGGTCCTTCCAACCCAAACCAGCCTGGGATTCAAAGAGGATCAAATGGGAATTTGGTGTTGGGAGGCTTCAGTTGTGCAGTGGCTGTTGGGGGTCACTGCAGGCAGGCCCCATCATCAGATCAGGCTGGTTTGTCCATGAGATGTGTACAGTGAGAGATGTGCATGGTGAAATACATCTTTCAATAGACACAGAGTCAGTGAAATGCTCTGGTTTGTTCCCTCTGCCCTGTTTCAGCAATGATTTTATGACACAGCTGTTTCCTGGCACATCTGCAGTGGTTGGTGCAAGGACAGGAGCTGCTGTAGGTCAGATTCCAGCATGGAGAGTTTCCACGTCCTGTCTGGTTTCACATGGGGAAATTGTAACATAACTCACTATGTTGGGAGGAAATGCTTCTAACTGAAGGCTTTGCTACTTGTTAATTTTCAATTACTTTAGGTATTGCCCTGAATGTCGAAATGATGCAAGTGAGGTGGTTTTAGCAGGAGAGAAATTAAAAGAAAGTAAAAAGAAACAAAAGATGGCATCTGCTAATTCCTCCTCCCGGAGAGACTGGGGCAAGGTCAGTCCAAAGCTGTTTTACTTGGAGTTGTGTTTGTTCCTTTGGGCTCTTGGCTGATGCTGCTCTCTGCCCAGGGCATGGCGTGTGTGGGGCGCACCAAGGAATGCACCATCGTCCCCTCCAACCACTATGGACCCATCCCTGGCATCCCTGTTGGCACCATGTGGAAATTCAGAGTTCAGGTATGGACCTGAATCCTGGCCTGACCAAAAAAAAACGGGAATGATCAGCTCCTACAAGAGACCTGGAACAGTTTTTGTG
This sequence comes from Acrocephalus arundinaceus, assembly GCA_021534815.1. Taxonomy (NCBI): domain Eukaryota; kingdom Metazoa; phylum Chordata; class Aves; order Passeriformes; family Sylviidae; genus Acrocephalus; species Acrocephalus arundinaceus. The sequence continues at coordinate 608,149 of JAJEOU010000003.1, read as the reverse complement.
GAAATGCGTGTGCCACTGGATATGTGGAAGTGCAGGAGGAAAAGAATTCTGGCTTTGTCTGGATCAAGTGTTCCATAACTAATGCTGCATTGTCAGGGCCCATCAAGTGCTGGTTTATTTTGTTTTAGGGCTCTTTTTGGTAACTCAAAAACCCCAAAGCAAACAGATTTGTTCCCAGTAGTTTGTCCTGGAGGTGCGTGGTGTGCCCTGGGTGTCTCAAATACATGAAACAGAAGGTTTCTCATCCTCTTGGAAAGTTGGGGCAGAAAAATCACTGGCCTATCCAGATCTTGTTTTCAAGTATTGAGGGAAGGTTGCTATTGCAACTCTTTCAAAACTTATACAAATATTTAATATCTGTATTATTCCTAAATACCTGGAGCCTTCTAATAAGCAATTGCAGTAAGAAACATCCAAACTATTAGATTTGCACCACAAACCTTATCCACATGTTCAATTTACTGATACAGCCAGTGCCTTATTTTTTTAGAAGCATTTTTATGTTTCTTTCTTTGGCTTGGAGCTTTTTGGAGGATGATGGTGAGAGCAGCTTCCCCCTGATAGATGGAAAGCAGATATGAAATAGCAGAGTTGGTTCAGCCCCAGGCCCAGTGCTGTGTGGGGCTGTTGAGGTGAGAGCAGCCTCCAAAGGTGCCTCCAAACCCGATTTTGTCTCCAGGTGAGCGAGTCTGGGGTGCACAGACCCCACGTGGCAGGGATCCATGGCAGGAGCAACGATGGGGCCTATTCTTGGTGCTGGCAGGAGGATATGAAGATGACATCGTGAGTGGATTCTGATTATTTATGCACAGAACCAAACAAATCATTAAAACAAAGGCTTTTTCATTGCTTTTTACACTCTACACCAAACAGCTTCACCTGTTTCCTTCAGAAGCAAATGAGGCAAGGAAGAGCTGCAGTAATCTGTGCCAGCCTGAGCCACAGGATCATCCAAACCCAGTTTAATATCCCAGTTTAATATCAGTTTTTGATCCCAGAGTTGTGACTTTTCAAGGTCTGCATTACACCCACAGTTTGAACAGTCTCATGGGCTGTGCTGCCAGCTGTTCACTTCCTGCAGATCCTGTGTGAGCTCAGGGCTCCTTGCACTGCTCAGGGCTGTGACAAGACACAAGTGTCACCCTGGCCTCCTCTCCTGGCAGCCTCAGGAGAGCCAGAGACTGGCCCAGTCTGGGAGCTGGAATAGGAAGCACTTTTCCTTCTTTGAGAATATCCTGCTAAACCTACCAGGCTGAAAGACTTTCTGCTTGTGTTGAATTCTTTTTGTGACTGTGTCAAAGCCATCCGTGTTCATTTCAGGATCATGGGAATTCCTTCACGTACACGGGGAGTGGGGGGCGAGACCTGTCCGGGAACAAACGCACGGCAGAGCAGTCCTGTGATCAGAAACTCACCAACATGAACAGGTACTGGGGCACTGTTGCTGCTCCATTCTGCCCTCAGCACCAGGCCTTCAGCACGAGGGATTCTTGGGGCTGTTTGCATCCAGGGAAGCTGGCTAAGTGGAAAAAAGTGTCAGATCGGGTCTGGGCTGTGGGTTAGGCTGCAGATCAGTTGCACAATGGGAATGCTCCTTTCAGTGTGCACTGCAATGGGACAGAGCTGTGAGTGGTGTGGTGTCACAGGCAACACTGGCTGAAACTTAAGGAACAGAGCAGGAAATTGGTGTAGGAGTTCTGCTTTCTCCTGCAGAGCTTTGCAGCCACTGGTCACCTTGGGAGAGCAGAGCTTTTGTAATTCTGAGCTGTTACTCTCACAGCCAAGCCTGGAGAGTGCAGGAGGTGATGTGGGCTGATGCTTTGGGGTAACAATGGGGTAACACCGTGAATAATCATCTGTCTAAAGCATGCCCCCATCAGGAGGGTCACAGTGGTGTCAGTGTCACCCAGATTATGTGGCAGTGCTGGGTTCAGGCTAACCCTGAGCTGTGCCTTTCCTGCAGAGCCCTGGCCCTGAACTGCAGTGCCCCCATCAACGACAAGCACGGGGCAGAGGCCAAGGACTGGCGTGCGGGGAAGCCGGTGCGCGTGGTCAGGAATGTCAAGGGCGGCAAGCACAGCAAGTACGCGCCCCTGGAGGGCAACAGATACGATGGCATCTACAAGGTGAGGGCTGGGCTGCCCTGGCTGAGCCAGGAAAAGGTGTGGGTACGGCCAGGGGGATTTTACAGGGTGTGATGGACTCGTTGTGGCTTTTTCAGGTTGTGAAGTACTGGCCCGAGACAGGGAAGTCTGGGTTTCTGGTGTGGCGTTATCTGCTCAGGAGGGACGATGAGGAACCTGCTCCCTGGACCAAAGAGGGAAAGGACAGGATGAAAAAGCTTGGCCTGACAATGCAGGTACTGCCTTGGGACATCACCTGGACTCTGGACTTGATGCAGAGCAGGGATTTTTCTGTTGTATGTTCTTACTGAGGATGATCCTTAGCTAAAAATTGAGACTAAGGGGGACATAAATGCTTCCAGCCTGCTGGGTTGTTTGTTTTTATACATCAGGAGGACAAAACTCACTTTTTTTTTTTTAATGGAATTTCTGTAGGCTGTGAAGTGCTTCCCTTTAGCAGGGATCTGTTGCTTAGAATAGATTCAAACTGCCCCTGCAGTTCTCCAGAAATCCCTCTTGCACCTGTCTTGGTCTGCAAGTCTGACCCGGTGTGTTTGCATTGGATGCTCTTTGTTTTGTCTCCCTGCAGTATCCTGAAGGATATTTGGAAGCTGTTGCAAACAAAGATAAGGAAAAAGAAAATAACGAAGATGAGGAGTTTGATAGCCCAGGGAAAGGGAAGAGGAAAAGGAAATCAGCAGGTTTGTGGAGTAGGCAAGTGGATATAGAAAGCCTTGAGGTTTTTGTGCATTTTACTTGGTTACTCTTTTCTAGTGGTTTTTTTATTGTTTTTTTAAAAAAACTTCATGTTTTCTTTCAGGTGGGGAGGAAAAACTCATCTCCTCTCCAGCAGGGACTCCAAAGAAAACTAAAGTTGAGCCATACAAGCTGACATCCCAGCAGAAATCTCTTATAAAAAGTGATGAAGCCAACGAAAAACTGTGGAATGAAGTCCTAGAGGCTCTCAAAGATGGACCGGTACATTGGGCCTTTCCCCAGCTGCAGCTGTGCTGTCCCCAGATACAAACCCTTGGCTGAGTTAAAGAACAGCCTCAGACCTAAAATGATCTTATTTTAGTGTAAACACCCCCGGCAGGTTTAATGGGACAGATTTATTGAGAATTTATCTTTCTATGATCAAAGGAATTCCTTGCATTTGATGGTGGGGGGTTTGGGTTAATTTATATGTCTTTCAGCACTAAGTTGATTGAAATGTTCTCTTTGCAGAAATTTCTGAATAAAGTGGAGGAGGCCTTTCTGTGTATTTGCTGTCAGGAGGTCGTGTTCAGGCCCGTCACCACCGTGTGCCAGCACAACGTCTGCAAGGTGGGCTGGGCTGGGCTGGGCTGGGCTGGGCTCTGCGGGGCTCTGTGGGGCTGGGCTGGGCTCTGCTGGGCTATTGGGAAGGAATTGTTCCCTGTGAGGATGGGGAGGCCCTGGAGTGGAATTCCCAGAGCAGCTGTGGCTGCCCCTGGATCCCTGGCAGTGCCCCAGGCCAGGCTGGATGGGCTTGGAGCAGCCTGGGACAGAGGAAGGTATCCCTGCCATGGGATGTTTAATGTATGTTGGGATAATAATGGGATGTTTTAAGTAAATTTGATGTTTACTTGCAATAGCTCTAGCAAATCCTTTCCTAGGAGGGATTTTGGGGAATTGGGTAGATATAAGAATATATATGCCACCCAGGGATGACACTGGGTGGGCTTTAAGGTCCCTCCAGCCCAAAATTTCTGGAATTCCCTGATCTGTGCTGTGCCCAGCAGGAACATTCTCAGTTGCAATGCAATGCTCCTATTCCCTTTGGGCTCCAGCAATCTGGGGGCTGTGCCAAACAAGCCCAGAGCTCCCTGTCCCTGACCCCTGCTGGTTTCTGTCCCCAGGACTGCCTGGACAGGTCCTTCAAGGCCTCGGTGTTCAGCTGCCCCGCGTGTCGCTACGAGCTGGGCCGCAGCTACAGCATGGAGGTGAACGAGGCCCTGCAGAGCGTCCTGGCCCAGCTCTTCCCCGGCTACGGCAGCGGCCGGTGATCCCCCAAAGCACTTCTCCCTCCCTGCCTCCCTCCATCCCCAAACCACCCCTGGGCTTAATTTAAAACAACAAAAAAAACATAGTTTGTGTTTTCTCCCCCACTCCCCCCACCCCGTGCAAAAATGGTTTTAAGTCTTCCTCGTTTTTAAAAAAAACTGTAAACTCCAAGGATTATCCTTTTGTATGTTCGTGGATTTTGTTTTTGTTCTCTATGTTGAACTTTGCATTTTTTTTGTTTTTGTTTTTTCATCCCCTCAAACCTGCCATTCATAGCACAGAATTATTTGTTTCTAATGGACTGAAAGTGCTTCCGGTGAGGCTGCTAATGACGAGGAAAGTTCTCAGAGTGCCCCTGTGCCCCTTTTATTTTCATTTTTTTATTCCAAAAATGGCTTGGTTGCTAGAACAATCTTCACTGTCTGGGGATTTGGCCATCAAGGTAGACTTGTGCATCACCTTGGCAGCATTTTGATACTCAATTTGTACAAGATGGTTTCTGGCTTTGTACTACAAGTGGGTTTTTGCTACTTTTTTTTTTTGTAAGAACTGGGTTTTATACATTTGACAAAAAGCCATTTCTTGCTAATTTTGTATCTCAGAACCAGAAGGCTGCTTGCTTAGAGCCAAGTGGTTGGAGCAATATGAAGTACTACCTCACTGGACTTCTCTTAGGGAAGGATTTGTTCAGCCAGGCGCTGTCCCCTATCCCGAAATGCCATTGTGGAATATCCTAAAGCCATTCTTAAGTGCCTTTTGTCCTTTGCTGGAAGACTGGGCTCTGAATCACCGTCAATGTGATTTTTTTCACATTTTTCTTTTCATAAGCACTGAATTGTTGGGACTTGCCAGCCGGATTCTTTGGGAGCGTGGATCACTGTAGCTGTGTGTGATTAGTGGGGATTTGCAGAGGATCAGGTTTCCTAGTCGTAGGTGTATTGGGGAGTTTTTTTTTTTTCTTTGTTTCACTGCATTTCTACCTGGAAATGAAAAATAACCAATTCTGGCTTTTTAATGAACTGGTTTTTATTGGCCATGCCTCGAGAAGGCTCCTTTGGTCTCCCTCTGACATTACCAAAGTTTGCAGTTTGATACCTCAGCAAGACAGGGATGTTTCAAATCACACTTTTCTGCAGACAGACTGGAACAAATGTGCCTCTCTTTGGTTTCCTCAACTCTTACCCTTTGGAAAGTGATTATGTTAATACATTAGGGAAAAAGACCCCGCAACATTTTATAGGTGTTTTCAGTGAATTTGTCAATTTTTTTGTATAATGTGCAAGTTGATGTTCTCAAAATAAATATCTTCTCAAATTAATTGTTGACTGTTCTTCTTCAATTTTTTTTGATGCAGAGTGGGTTTCCAGACCCAGTTCCTTGTGCAGGAATTTGAATTTATGTCCCATTAGGCCAAGCCTTTTATTTTTTTTAAGGGCTGTGATTTTAATTATGATTTTTCACTGCAGATTTGGAAAACACTCATTTGATGTTCTTCAACATAATTGCGTCTAGGCACTAGTGAGGGCATGTGTTATGTTGAAGATTCCCCAAACTTTTAACTGACATTAAGTTAAATATCAACTGGCAGTTGGAGTTGTTTGTCCATTTAATGAATAAACCCCAAAATTGTTGCAAATGCCAAGTCCTGCATCGTATTTGAGGTGGGACAGGGATAAGTGTGAGCATCTCCACAAACCAGAGGAATAAATTCAGCCACTGAGGTTTTCACAAGTGCAGATAAAAGAAATAAAGCAACATTAAGGTGGTAAAAACATAATCTGAAATTAAGCAGCAGTAACACCATCTGCCCTTTTTAAAATAAATTTATTTTAAGGTCATTGTTAACATTAAACACTTTTATATATTTAGATTTCATTGAAAATGTCCTTGCACTTTTTATTCTGTGTTGTGATGGGAAGAATTTGGGATGAGTGAAAGGGAGGAAGTATTTTTGCATTTAAATTGCAGTAACTGCAATGACTTCCTTCATTTATTGGTTTTGTTGTTATTTGGAACTTGAAAAAACAAACTTTGTTTCCTCCATAGGTGCCAATGTACTGTTCTGTTAGTGGCTTTTTAAAGCAACAATTAGAATTCCTCTGCAAATTGGACATTCTCTGGTGCGATCTGCCAAAATTATCTGTCCCAAATTCTAAAGCCCTGCTAGGAGAACGCCTGTGCTGCACAGGGAGTGGGTTTGGCTGTGGTACAAAGGAATTTCATGCTGGGATGATTTGCTGGGGTGATGTTTCGGGTCCATTTCTGGCGCGAATACGCGAGAGGGGAAGGGTAACAAGAATGTCCTGGGTAAAGACTCGGCCAGGGCAGTGACAGTGGCAAAAATCTAACCAAGGATCCGCTTCTATTCTGGGAATTCCCGGGGTGGGTACAGAACCCAAGATCTGCTCGGTGGAATTGAGTGCAAATTGGCAAATGCCCCCGGTAGCTCCCGGGGCTGGAATCGCAGCCAGCGGGGGAAGCGCGGCGGGGCTGGGGACGGGGACAGGCGCTGACCCCGAGCTGTGCCCGGTCCCCTCCGCGTCCTCCGGACACCTCCAGGGATGGGGACCCCAAACCTCTCCGGCTCATCCCCTCCGCCCGCCCGGGCCCGGAGGGCATCGATGGTTCCCGGGACCCGTCGGTCGCTACCAGCCCCCGGTCCCCAGTGTCCCCCTCAATCCCCGCTGTCCCCCTCAATCCCCGGTGTCCCCTTCGGTCCGCGCTGTCCCCCCCAATCCCCCCTGTCCCCCGATCCCCAATATCCCCCCCAATCCCCGCTGTCCCCCCCAGTCCCCGCTGTCCCCCCCCAATCCCCGCTGTCCCCCCCAGTCCCCGCTGTCCCCCCCCAATCCCCGCTGTCCCCCCACAATCCCCGCTGTGCCCCCCATCCCCGCTGTCCCCCGATCCCCAATATCCCCCCCAATCCCCGCTGTCCCCCCCAGTCCCCGCTGTCTCCCCGGTCCCGCCATGCCCCGCCCGGCCGCGCGGGGGCGCGCGCGCTCGCCGCTCCCCCATTGGCGCAGCGCGGCCGCAGCGCCCCCGCCCCGCTCTGTGCGGCTCCTCACGTCCTCACCGCCCCGCCTCGCGCCCGACGGGCACCGAGCACCGCCAATCAGCGCCCGCCCGGTGCCCGCCTCGCCCAATGGCCGCTGGGGGCGGGCCGCCGGCGGCGGCCGGCAGCGTGCGATTGGCGGAAAGCGCCTGAGAGACGGGAGCACTCCCCTCTGCCCCGCCCGTCGGTGGGCGGGCCGTCACCCCGCTCCACCGGCCAATCAGCGCTGGCGCTTCCCTTGTTGTTCGGCGAGCAGCCTCGCCACTGGCTGGAGCTGCCGTCCGTCGTTGGCACCGCGGCCAATGAGCGCGAGGGCGGTGCCGCTCGCGGCCAATGGGCGCGGCGGGGAGGCGGGCGCAGGTGGTGGCCGCGGGGCGCTGCGCTCGCCTGGGCGCCCCCCCTTCGCTGCGCCCCCCGCGCCGCCGAGGGCCCCGCGCGCAGGTACGGCCGGACCGCGCCCCGCACCGGCACCGGCCCGGCCCGAGCGGGCCCCGCCGCCCCCGCGCCCCGGCACCCCCGCGCTGCGCCCCCGCGGGGCTCCGGGCCCGCCGCCGCTCCCGGCCCGAGCCCCGTCCCCACCGCTCCCGGCGCGGCCCCGGCGCTGCCGCTCCCTTCCGGCCCCGCCGCCTCCGCGCGGCCTCCCCCGCGGGCCGGACCGGCCGGGCCCGCACCCCCGGCCCCGCCGCGCTTTGTGTGGGTGGGAGCCTCGCGCCCCCCGGGCCGCGCGGAGCGAGGGGCGGCCCCGCGGGTCCCCCGGTGCCGCCGGCCGGGATTCACCGGCACCGCGGGGGTTTGGGCCACGAACGCGGTTAAATGGCGATCCCGGGGTTCGGCTCGGGGCCGCGGGTTGGGGGCGAGCAGAAGCTGCCGCTGGCTCCGTGACTGGGTGCGGGGAAATCCGGGGGCAGGAGCGTGACACCGGCGTGGGGTTTGACTGGTTTATCTCTGC
>JAJEOU010000377.1:0-15547 GCA_021534815.1 Acrocephalus arundinaceus | reverse complement strand
AGAGAGATAAACCCAACCCCAAATCCCAAACCCCAAACACCCCAAATCCCAAAAACCCCAATAACCCCAAACCCCAAAAACCCCAAAACCCCAAATCCCCAATCCCACCTGTGGTTCCCATGCCCGGATCAGGATTTTCAGGGTCCCAATCCAAAACCCCAAACCCCAAACCCCAAAACCCCAAACCCCAAACCCCAAAACCCCAAAAACCCCAAAAACCCCAAACCCCAAAATCCCCAATCCCACCTCTGGTTCCCATGCCCGGATCAGGATTTTCAGGGTCCCAATCCCAAACCCCAAACCCCAAACCCCAAAAATCCCCAAACCCCCAAACCCCAAATCCCAAAAACCCCAAAAACCCCAATAACCCCAAACCCCAAACACCCCAAACTCCAAAAACCACAAACCCCAAATCCCCAATCCCACCTGTGGCTCCCATGCCCGGATCAGAACTTTCAGGGTTCAAACCCCAAACCCCAAAAACCCCAAACCCCAAACCCCAAAAACCCTAAAAACCCCAAACTCCTAAATCCCAAAACCCCAAATCCCAAATATCCCAGGATCCCAAAAATCCCAAAATCCCCAAATCCCAAAAACCCCAAACCCCAAAAACCCCAATAACCCCAAACCCCAAACACCCCAAACTCCAAAAACCACAAACCCCAAATCCCCAATCCCACCTGTGGCTCCCATGCCCGGATCAGAACTTTCAGGGTTCCAACCCCAAACCCCAAACCCCAAAAACCCCAAACCCCAAAAACCCCAAAAACCCCAAACCCCAAATCCCCAACCCCACCTGTGGCTCCCATGCCCGGATCAGAACTTTCAGGGTTCTCTCGATGTTCTGCTCCAGCTCCGCCTCCGCCACCCCCTGGGAAAAATTATTATTAATAACAATAATAGAAAAAATAATAACTATTATTAGTAGTAATAATAAAAATAATTAATTATTATTATTTTCGTTATTATTGTTATCGGCTCTACTTCCAGCAGCCCGTCAGCATTCCCAAAATAATAAAAACATTAATAATAATAATAATAATATTAATATTAATATTATTAATAATAATAATAGTTACTGTTATTATTCTTATTATTCTTATTGGTTTTATTTTTATTCTTATTCTTATTTTATATTATTATTATTAATAGTAATAATAATAATAGTTCGGACATTTATTATTACTAATGTTGGTTCTTTTATTATTATGTGGGAGCTGGTAATAACAATAATAATAATAATAATAATAATAATAATAATAATAATAATATAACAATAATAGTGGGAATTCTCACGGGCTGCTGGTAATGATAAAATAATAATAATAATAATAATAAAATAATAACAACAATACTAATTAATAATGAATAATTAATAATGAATAATTAATAATTAATAATTAATAATAATTCTCACAGGCTGCTGGAAGTAGAGCTAGTAATGATATAATATTAATAATAATAAAATATAAGAAATAATAACAATAGTAACAGTGATAACAATAATTAATTAATAATGATAAATAATAATAATTAATAATTAATAATTAATAACCAATAACTAATAACTAATAATGCTCACGGGCTGTTGGAAGTAGAGCTAGTAATGATATAGTAATAATAATAATTTAAAAAAAGAAATAATAACAACAGTAACAGTATTATCAATAATTAATAATTAATAATTAATAACTAATAACGCTCACGGGCTGCTGGAAGTAGAGCTGGTAATAATAATAATAAAATAATAAACATAAACCAAAATAATAACAGTAATAACAGTACTAAAAATAATTAATAACTAATAACTAATAACTAATAATTAGTAATTAATAACTAATAACGCTCACGGGCTGCTGGAAGTAGAGCTGGTAATAATAATAATAAAATAATAAACATAAACCAAAACAATAACAGTAATAACAGTACTAAAATAATTAATAATTAATAATTAATAATTAATAATTAATAATTAATAACTAATAACTAAAAACTAATAACTAATAACGCTCACGGGCTGCTGGAAGTATAGCTGGTAATGATAATAATAAAATAATAAACATAAACCAAAATAATAACAGTAATAACAGTACTAAAATAATTAATAACTAATAATTAATAACTAATAATTCCTAATTATTAACTAATGACGCTCACGGGCTGCTGGAAGTAGAGCTGGTAATGATAATAATAAAATAATAAACATAAACCAAAACAATAACAGTAATAACAGTACTAAAAATAATTAATAACTAATAATTAATAACTAATAATTCCTAATTAATAACTAATGACGCTCACGGGCTGCTGGAAGTAGAGCTGGTAATGATAATAATAAAATAATAAACATAAACCAAAACAATAACAGTAATAACAGTACTAAAATAATTAATAATTAATAATTAATAATTAATAATTAATAATTAATAATTAATAATTAATACTTAATACTTAATACTTAATACTTAATAATTAATAATTAATAACTAATGACGCTCACGGGCTGCTGGAAGTAGAGCTGGTAATAATAATAATAAAATAATAAACATAAACCAAAATAATAACAGTAATAACAGTACTAAAATAATTAATAATTAATAATTAATAATTAATAATTAATAATTAATAATTAATAACTAATAACGCTCACGGGCTGCTGGCAGTAGAGCTGGTAATAATAATAATAAAATAATAAACATAAACCAAAGTAATAACAGTAATAACAGTACTAAAATAATTAATAACTAATAATTAATAACTAATAATTCCTAATTAATAACTAATAACGCTCACGGGCTGCTGGAAGTAGAGCTGGTAATAATAATAATAAAATGATAAACATAACCAAAGTAATAACAGTAATAACAGTACTAAAATAATTAATAATTAATAATTAATAATTAATAATTAATAATTAATAATTAATAATTAATAATTAATAATTAATAACTAATAACGCTCACGGGCTGCTGGAAGTAGAGCTAGTAATGATATAATAATAATAATAAATAAAAGAAATAATAACAATAGTAACAGTAATACCAATAATTTATAATTAATAATTAATAACTAATAATTCCTAATTAATAACTAATGACGCTCACGGGCTGCTGGAAGTAGAGCTGGTAATAATAATAATAAAATGATAAACATAACCAAAGTAATAACAGTAATAACAGTACTAAAATAACTAATAATTAATAATTAATAACTAATAATTAGTAATTAATAACTAATGACGCTCACGGGCTGCTGGAAGTAGAGCTGGTAGTCGAAGGCCGGCTGCGATTCCAGCTTGGCCAGGACGTCGATGCCGGGCTGGGCCGGGCGGTGCGGGGTGTTCAGCACCGCCACCGCCCTGGAATGCCGGGAAAATCGGGAATGGTGGGGATGAACGGGGATTTCCGGGATTGGGGGATTTTGTGGGAATTGGGGGGATTTATGGGATTTTTGGGGAGGTTTGGGGGATTTTTGGGGCATTTATTTGGGATTTTGTGAGGTTTTTTTGGGATTTTTCAGGGATTTTGGGGGGATTTTTGGGGGGATTTTATGGGAATTTGGGGAGATTTTATGGGATTTGGGGGGATTTTATGGGATTTTGGGGGGAGTTTATGGGATTTTGGGGGATTTTATGGGAATTTGGGGGATTTTATGGGAATTTGGGGGGATTTTATGGGAATTTGGGGGGATTTTATGGGAATTTGGGGGGATTTTATGGGAATTTGGGGGGATTTATTTGGGAATTTTGGGGGGATTTTATGGGATTTTTGGGGAGTTTTGGGGGATTTTTGGGGCATTTGTTTGGGATTTTGTGGGGTTTTTTTGGGATTTTCCAGGGATTTTGGGGGATTTTATGGGATTTTATGGGATTTTGGGGGGATTTTATGGGAATTTGGGGGGATTTTATGGGATTTTTGGGGGGATTTTATGGGATTTTGGGGGGATTTTATGGGATTTTGGGGGGATTTTATGGGATTTTGGGGGGATTTTATGGGAATTTGGGGGGATTTTATGGGATTTTGGGAGGATTTTTGGGGAGTTTTGGGGGGATTTTATGGGATTTTTTGGGGGATTTGTTTGGGATTTTGGGGAGGTTTTGGGGACGGTTTGGGGGATTTTTCAGGGATTTTGTGGGGTTTTTTTTGGGATTTTTCAGGGATTTTGGGGGGATTTATGGGATTTTTGGGGAGGTTTGGGGGATTTTTGGGGGGATTTATTTGGGATTTTTGGGGGATTTTATGGAATTTGGGGGAGTTTTGGGGGATTTTTGGGGCATTTATTTGGGATTTTTGGGGCATTTGTTTGGGATTTTGTGGGGTTTTTTTGGGATTTTGGGGGGATTTTATGAGATTTTGGGGAGGTTTCGGGGGATTTTAGGAGGATTTTATGGGATTTTTGGGGAGGTTTTGGGGGATTTTTGGGAATTTTTGGGGAATTTTTGGGGGATTTTATGGGATTTTTGGGGCATTTGTTTGGGATTTTGTGGGGTTTTTTGGGATTTTGGGGGGATTTTGGGGGGATTTTATGGGAATTTGGGGGGATTTTATGGGAATTTGGGGAATTTTGGGGGATTTTGGGGAGTTTTGGGGGATTTTTGGGGCATTTGTTTGGGATTTTGTGGGGTTTTTTGGGGATTTTTCAGGAATTTTGGGGGGATTTGGGGGGGAATTTTGGGGAGATTTTATGGGAATTTGGGGGGATTTTATGGGATTTTTGGGGGATTTTATGGGAATTTGGGGGGATTTTATGGGATTTTTTGGGGGATTTGTTTGGGATTTTGGGGAGGTTTTGGGGGCGGTTTGGGGGATTTTTCAGGGATTTTGTGGGGTTTTTTTGGGATTTTTCAGGGATTTTGGGGGGATTTTTCAGGGATTTTTGGGGGGATGTTTTGGGATTTTGGGGGGGATTTTTGGGGATTTTAATGGGATTTTTCGGGGATTTTTGGGCGATTTTATGGGATTTTTGGGGCATTTATTTGGGATTTTGTGGGGTTTTTTTGGGATTTTTCAGGGATTTTGGGGAGATTTTTCAGGGATTTTTGGGGGGATGTTTTGGGATTTTGGGGGGGATTTTTGGGGATTTTTGGGGGATTTATTTGGATTTTTTAGGGATTTTTGGGGGGACTTTTGGAGGATTTTTTTGGGATTTCTTTGGAATTTTGGGGGGATTTTGGGGTTTTTTTTGAGATTTTTCAGGAATTTTTGGGGAATTTTGTGGGGATTTTTTGGGATTCTTCAGGGATATTGGAGGGATTTTTCAGGGATTTTGGGGAGATTTTTCAGGGATTTTTGGGGGGATGTTTTGGGATTTTGGGGGGGATTTTTGGGGATTTTAATGGGATTTTTCGGGGATTTTTCGGGGATTTTTGGGGGGGACTTTTGGAGGATTTTTTTGGGATTTCTTTGGAATTTTGGGGGGATGTTTTGGGATTTTTCAGGGATTTTTTGGGGATTTTGGGGGGATTTTTTTGGGATTTTTTGGGCATTTGTTTGGGAATTTTTTAGGGATTTTTGGGGCATTTTTGGAGAAATTTTTTGGGATTTTTTAGGAATTTTGGGGGGATTTTGTGGGGTTTTTGGGGGATTTCTTTGGAATTTTGGGGGGATTTTGGGGGTTTTTTGGGATTTTTCAGGTATTTTGGGGGGATTTTTGGGAGGATTTTTTTGGGATTTTTGGGCGATTTTGGGGGGATATTTTGGGGATTTTTTTGTTTTTAATTTATGGAGGATTTGGGTGGGATTTTGGGGGATTTTTTTTGGAATTTTTGGAGGATTTGGGTGGGATTTTGGGGGATTTTTTTTGGAATTTTTGGAGGATTTGGGTGGGATTTCGGGGGATTTTTTTTTTAATTTTTGGAGGATTTGGGTGGGATTTTGGGGGATTTTCAGGGATTTTGGGGGATTTTTTTGGGTTTCCTGGGAATTTTGGGGAGATTTTTAGGGGAATTTGGGGGATTTTTGGGCGATTTTGGGGGCATTTTCAGGGATATTTTGAAGGATTTTCCGGGGATTTGGGGGGAATTTTTCAGGGAATTTTGGGGGATTTTGGGGGGATTTTTTTGGAATTTTCAGGGAATTTGGGGGGGGAATTTACGGGATTTTTGGGGATTTTTCAGGCATTTTGAGGGGATTTTTTGAGGATTTTTTGGGATTTTGGGGGTTTTTTTTTGAATTTTGGGAGAATTTGTGGGGGGATTTTTGGGGAATATTTCAGGGATTTGGGGGAATTTTTCAGGGATTTTTTGAGGGAATTTTCCGGGAATTTTTGGGGATTTTCAGGGGATTTTGAGGAGATTTTTCAGGGATTTTTGGGAGATTTTTCAGGGATTTTTTGGGAATTGGGGGGGGATTTTGGGGGGGATTTTTTTGGATTTTTATGGGAATTTTCAGGGTTTTTTTTTTTATTATTTTTTCGGGGATTTTTTTGATTTTTTGGGGATTTTGGGGGACTTTTGGGGGGCTTTTGGGGGAATTTTCTGGGATTTTTCTAGGATTTTTCAGGGATTTTCTGATGATTTTTCTGGGATTTTTCGGGGATTTTTCTGGGGAATTTTTTTGGATTTTTCTGGGATTTTTCTGAGATTTTTTTTGATTTTCTGGGATAATCCAGGATTTTCGGGGCTTTTCCGGGGATTTTTCTGAGATTTTTCTGGGATTTTTTTTTTTTTTTTGTGATTTTCTGGGATTTTTCTGGGATTTTTCTGGGATTTTTCTGGGATTTTTCTGGGGATTTTTCTGGGGATTTTTTTTTATTTTTCTGGGATTTTTCTGGGATTTTTCTGGGATTTTTCTGGGATTTTTTCTGGATTTTTCTGGGATTTTTTCTGGGATTTTTCTGGGGATTTTTCTGGGGATTTTTTAAATTATTTTTCTGGGATTTTTCTGAGATTTTTCTGGGATTTTTTCTGGATTTTTCTGGGATTTTTTTCTGGGATTTTTCTGGGGATTTTTTTTTTATTTTTCTGAGATTTTTCTGAGATTTTTCTGGGATTTTTCTGGGATTTTTTCTGGATTTTTCTGGGATTTTTCGGGGATTTTTCTGGGGATTTTTTTTTTTTTTCCTGGGATTTTTCTGGGATTTTTCTGGGATTTTTTCTGGATTTTTCTGGGGATTTTTCTGGGGATTTTTTAAAATTATTTTTCTGGGATTTTTCTGGGATATTTTTCGGGGATTTTTCGGGGATTTTTCTGGGGATTTTTTTTTATTTTTCTGGGATTTTTCTGGGATTTTTCTGAGATTTTTCTGGGATTTTTCTGAGATTTTTCTGGGATTTTTTTTTTTGGATTTTCTGGGATTTTCCGGGGATTTTTCGGGGATTTTTCTGAGATTTTTCTGGGATTTTTCTGGGATTTTTTCTGGATTTTTCTGGGATTTTTCGGGGATTTTTCTGGGGATTTTTTTTTTATTTTTCTGGGATTTTTCTGGGATTTTTTCTGGGATTTTTCTGGGATTTTTCTGGGATTTTTTCTGGATTTTTCTGGGATTTTTCGGGGATTTTTCTGGGGATTTTTTTTTATTTTTCTGGGATTTTTCTGGGATTTTTCTGGGGATTTTTTTTTATTTTTCTGGGATTTTTCTGGGATTTTTCTGGGATTTTTCTGGGATTTTTTCTGGATTTTTCTGGGATTTTTCTGGGATTTTTCTGGGATTTTTCTGGGGATTTTTTTTTATTTTTCTGGGATTTTTCGGGGATTTTTCTGGGGATTTTTTTCTGGATTTTTTCCCCCAGGATTTTCCCATGATATTTCCCACTATTTCCCCCACTTTTCCCAGATTTTCCCGGATTTTTCCGGAATTTCTCACCGCACTCTCTCGGGGTAGAACAGCGCCACGTTCCAGGCCAGGGCCCCGCCCCAGTCGTGCCCCACCAGCACCACCTGCGACAGCCCCTGGAAAAAATCAGAATTTTCCCCCTTTTTTCCTGGATCTTCCTCCTTTTTTTCCTGATTTTTTCCACCTTTTTTCCTGATTTTCCCACATTTTTTCCTGATTTTTTCCACATTTTTTCCTGATTTTCCCACATTTTTTCCTGATTTTTTCCTTTTAAATTTTTTTTCCTGATTTTTTCCTTCTTTTTCTTGATTTCTTTCCTTTTAAAAAAAAATCTTCCTTTTTTCCTGATTTTTTTTCCTTTTAAATTTTTTTCCCTGGTTTTTTTCCTTCTTTTTCTTGATTTCTTTCCTTTAAAAAAATTCCTCCTTTTTTCCTGATTTTTTTCCTTTTTTTAAAATTTTTTTCCTGATTTTTTCCTTCTTTTTCTTGATTTCTTTCTTTTAAAAAAAATCTTCCTTTTTTCCTGATTTTTTTTCTTTTTTAAATTTTTTTCCTGATTTTTTCCTTTTAAATTTTTTTCCTGATTTTTTCCTTCTTTTTCTTGATTTCTTTCCTTTAAAAAAAAATTTCCTTTTTTCCTGATTTTTTCCTAATTTTTAAAAATGTTTTCCTGGATTTTTCCTTTTAAATTTTTTTCCTGATTTTTTTCCTTCTTTTTTTTTGATTTCTTTCCTTTAAAAAAATTTCCTTTTTTCCTGATTTTTTAAACCTTTTTTAAAATTTTTTTCCTGATTTTTTCCTTTTAAATTTTTTTTCCTGATTTTTTTCCTTCTTTTTTTTGATTTCTTTCCTTTAAAAAAAAATCTTCCTTTTTTCCTGATTTTTTTCCTTTTTTAAAATTTTTTCCTGATTTTTTCCTTCTTTTTCTTGATTTCTTTCTTTTAAAAAAAAATCTTCCTTTTTTCCTGATTTTTTTCCTTTTTTTTTATTTTTTCCTGATTTTTTCCTTTTAAATTTTTTTTCCTGATTTTTTTCCTTCTTTTTCTTGATTTCTTTCCTTTTAAAAAAATTTCCTTTTTTCCTGATTTTCCCACCTTTTTTCCTAATTTTTCCACCTTTTTTCCTGATTTTTTCCTTTTAAATTTTTTTCCCTGATTTTTTCCTTCTTTTTCTTGATTTCTTTCTTTTTAAAAAAATCTTCCTTTTTTCCTGATTTTTTTTCTTTTTTAAATTTTTTTCCTGATTTTTTCCTTTTAAAACTTTTTTTCCTGATTTTTTCCTTCTTTTTCTTGATTTCTTTCCTTTAAAAAAAAAATCTTCCTTTTTTCCTGATTTTTTTCCTTTTTTAAATTTTTTCCTGATTTTTTCCTTTTAAATTTTTTTTCCTGATTTTTTCCTTCTTTTTCTTGATTTCTTTCCTTTAAAAAAAATTTCCTCTTTTTTTCCTGATTTTTTCCTTTTTTTTTATTTTTTCTTGATTTTTTCCTTTTAAAATTTTTTTCCTGATTTTTTTCCTTCTTTTTCTTGATTTCTTTCCTTTAAAAAAATTCTTCCTTCTTTTCCTGATTTTTTTTCCTTTTTTAAAAATGTTTTCCTGATTTTTTCCTTTTAAATTTTTTTTCCTGATTTTTTTTCCTTCTTTTTCTTGATTTCTTTCCTTTAAAAAAAATTTCCTTTTTTCCTGATTTTTCCACCTTTTTTCCTGATTTTTTCCTTTTAAATTTTTTTTCCTGATTTTTTTCCTTCTTTTTCTTGATTTCTTTCCTTTAAAAAAAATCTTCCTTTTTTCCTGATTTTTTTCCTTTTTTAAAATTTTTTCCTGATTTTTTCCTTTTAAATTTTTTTTCCTGATTTTTTCCTTCTTTTTCTTGATTTCTTTCCTTTAAAAAAATTTTCCTCCTTTTTTCCTGATTTTTTTCCTTTTTTAAAAATTTTTTCCTGATTTTTTTCCTTTTAAATTTTTTTTCCTGATTTTTTCCTTCTTTTTCTTGATTTCTTTCCTTTAAAAAAAATTCCTTTTTTCCTGATTTTTCCACCTTTTTTCCTGATTTTTTCCTTTTAAATTTTTTTCCTGATTTTTTCCTTCTTTTTCTTGATTTCTTTCCTTTAAAAAAAATCTTCCTTTTTTCCTGATATTTTTCCTTTTTTAAAATTTTTTCCTGATTTTTTCCTTTTAAATTTTTTTTCCTGATTTTTTTCCTTCTTTTTCTTGATTTCTTTCCTTTAAAAAAAATTTCCTCCTTTTTTTCCTGATTTTTTTCCTTTTTTTTGATTTTTTCCTGATTTTTTCCTCCTTTTTTTTGATATTTTGCCTCTTTTTTTCTGATTGTTTTCCTCTTTTTTCCTCCTCTCTTTCCCCTCTTTTTTCCCATTTTTTCCAATTTTTTCCCCAACTTTTCCGGTTTTTTCCCCCCTTTTTTCCCCAATTTTTCCGGGTTTTTTTTCCCCTTTTTTTGTCAAATTTTCCTGGGATTTTCCCCCCTTTTTTCCCAGATTTTTTCCCTTTTCCCTCCATTTCTCCTGGGTTTTTCCCCCCGATTTTCCCAAATTTCCAATCCCAACTTTTCCCAGCCCAAACCGCCGTTCCAGGGATTTTTTGGGGGGAGAATTCCCAACTTTTCCCGGAATTCCGGCTCCATCCCGGGCGGTTCCTCACCAATTTATCCAAGAAAGTCACAAAATCCTGGGAAAAAAGGGAAACGGGATCAGATCCTCCAGCACTGAAAATTCCCAACAATTCCATCTCCATTCCCAAAAAATTCCAGCCCATTCCCAACAATCCAATTCCATTCCCAATAATTCCATCCCCAAAAATTCCATCCCAAAAATTCCATTCCCAAAAATTCCCATCCCCAACAATTCCATTCCCAAAAATTCCCCAAAACTCCCATTCCCAAAAATTCCAGCCCATTCCCAAAGTTCCATTCCCAAAAAATTCCATCCCATTCCCTAAAATTTCCATTCCCAAAATTTCCATTCCATTCCCCAAAATTGCAGCGCATTCCCAACAATTCCCACTCCCAACAATTCCCAACAATTCCCATTCCCAACAAATCCCAACAATTCCCATTCCCAACAATTCCATCCCGAAGAATTCCCAGAAATTCTATCCCCAAAATTCCGTGCCAAATAATTTCATTCCTGACATTCCCATTCCCAAAAATTCCATCTCATTCCCGAAAATTCCATTCCCAAAATTTCCATTCCCAAACGATTCCATCCCAATCCCAAAAATTCCCTTCTCCCGTCCCCAACAATCCCATTCCCGAAATTCCATCCCCAAAATTCCATCCCCAAAATTCCATTCCCAACAATTCCCAAAAATTCCATTCCATTCTCAACACTTCCATTCCATTCCCAAAATTCCATTCCCAAAATTCCATTCCTAAAAATTTGATTCCCCAAAATTCCCATTCCCAACAATTCCCAAAAATTCTCATTCCCAAAAATTCCCATTCCCAACAATTCCATCCTCCCATTCCCAACAATTCCATCCCCCAAAATTCCATCTCATTCCCCAAAATTCCAGCCACAAAAATCCCATTCCAAACAATTCCCAACAAATCCACCTCAGCCCAAAAAATTCCCATTCCTGTTCCCAAAAATCCCATTCCCAACAATTCCCAACAATTCCGTTCCACTCCCAACATTTCCGTCTCATTCCTGAAATTCCAGTCCCAAAAATTCCGTTCCCAACAATTCCACCCCAGTCCAAACAATTCCATTCTCCCATTCCCAGAAATTCCTTTCCCATTCCCAACAATTCCCAAAATTTCCATCCCATTCCCAAAATTTCCATCTCTGAAATTCCCGTTCCGAAAAATTCCATCCCATTCCCTAAAAATTCACATTCCCAACAATCCCATTCCCAACAATTTCATTCCCAAAAATTCCCCAAAATCCTGTTCCCAACAATTCCATCCCATTCCCAACAATTCCATTCCCAACAATTCCCAAAATTTCCCTTCCCAACAATTCCATTCTCAAAATTCCTCTCAAAAAATTCCACCCCAATCCAAAAAATTCCATCCCATTTCCAAAAATTTCCTTTCCCATTCTCAACAATTCCATCCCCAAAATTTCCATTCCATTCCCTAAAATTCTACTCCCAACAATTCCCAAAAATTCCGTTCCACTCCCAAAAATTTCCATCCCATTCCCGATAATTCCATTCCAAAAAAATCCCATTTCCAACAATTCCATTCCCAAAAATTTCCATTCCAGTCCCAACAATTCCCAACAATCCCATTCCCAAAAAATTCCACTCCATCCCATTCCCAACAATTCCATT
Source organism: Acrocephalus arundinaceus (assembly GCA_021534815.1). Taxonomy (NCBI): domain Eukaryota; kingdom Metazoa; phylum Chordata; class Aves; order Passeriformes; family Sylviidae; genus Acrocephalus; species Acrocephalus arundinaceus. The sequence continues at coordinate 3,483 of JAJEOU010000377.1, read as the reverse complement.
CCCAAAATTCCCAAAACTTCCATTCCATTCCCAAAAATTCCCGTTCCCAAAAATTCCAGCCCCGAACAATTCCCAACATTTCCATCCCAAACAATTCCCAACAATTCCCATTCCCAACAATTCCATCCCCAAAAATTCCCCCAAATCCCATTCCAGCCTCCAAACAATTCCCAACCCATTCCCAAAAATCCCACTCCCAAAAATTCCATTCCCAACAATTCCCATTCCCACAATTCCAGCCCGGAATTCCCAGAATTCCCGGAATTCCCGTTGTTCCCTCACCTCGCAGATTCGCTCCTGGGAATATTCCGCGATGTCTGCAGGGAAGAACATTCGGAATTCCGAACCCCAGATCCCAAAAATCCCAAAAATCCCAAATCCCGGAATGCCTCAAAATGGGTCCCAAAATTCCCAAACCCATCCCGGAATTCCCAGCCCAGAATTCCCACTCTGGAATTCCCAAATTTGTCCCAAAATTCCAAACCCATCCCAGAATTCCCAAATCCATCCCAGAATTCCCACCATGGAATTCCAAACTTATCCCGGAATTCCCAAACCCAGAATTCCCAGCCCAGAATTTCAAACCCATCCCAGAATTCCCATCCCAGAATTTGAAATCCATCCCGGAATTCTCAAACCCAGCCCAGAATTCCCATCCAGGAATTCCCAAACTCGTCCCAAAATTCCAAGTTCATCCCAGAATTCCAAGTTCATCCCAAAATTCTGAGCCCATCCCAGAATTCCCAAACTCATCCCAAAATTCCAAACCCATTCTAGAATTCCCATTCCAGAATTCCCATCCTGGAACTCCAAATCCATCCCAGAATTCCCAAACCCATCCCAGAATTCCCAGCCCAGGATTCCCATCCCAGAATTCCAATCCCAGAATTCCAAATCCATCCCAGAATTCCCGACTCATCCCGGAATTCCCAGCCCAGAATTCCAAACCCCTCCCAGAATTCTGAGCCCATCCCGGAATTCCCATCCCGGAATTCCCAAACTCATCCCAAAATTCCAAAGTCATCCCAGAATTCCCATCCCAGAATTCCCATCCCAGAACTCCAAACCCATCACAGAATTCCCAAACCCATCCCAGAATTCCCATCTCAGAATTCCCATCCCAGGATTCCCAGCCTGGAATTCAAATCCCAGAATTCCAAACTCATCACAGAATTCTGAGCCCATCCCAGAATTCCCATCCCGGAATTCCCAAACTCGTCCCAAAATTCCAAACCCATCCCAGAATTCCCATCCCAGAACTCCAAGCCCATCACAGAATTCCCAAACCCGCCCTGGAATTCCCATCCCAAAATTCCCAAACCCATCCCGGAATTCCAAACTCAGAATTTGATTCCCCAAATTTCAAACCCATCCCGGCCTTCCCGGCATTCCCGGAACTCCCGGCATTCCCATCCCAGAATTCCTGTCATTCCCAGTGTTCATTCCTGGAATTCCCAGCATTCCCAGCATTCCCGCATTCCCAGAATTCCCGGCATTCCCACATTTCCGTACCGGGCGGTGCGTGTGACTCTCCGTACCCTTTCATCTGCAGCGCCAGAACGCGGAACCCGGCAGCGGCCAGAGCCGGGATCTGGGAAAACATCCCATAATATCCCGGAAAAAATTCCCAAAATATCCCAAAAATATCCCAAAAATATCCCATAATATCCCGGAAAAATTCCCCCAAAATATCCCAAAAATATCCCAAAAATATCCCAAAAATATCCCCAAAAAATATCCCAAAAATATCCCAAAATCCTAAAAATATCCCAAATATCCCAAAAATATCCCAAAAATATCCCAAAAATATCCCAAAAATATCCCAAAAATCCCAAAATATCCCAAAAATATCCCAAAAATATCCCAAAAATATCCCAAAAAATATCCCAAAAAATCCCAAAAATATCCAAAAAATCCCAAAAAAATCCCAAAAATATCCCAAAAATATCCCAAAAATATCCCAAAATATCCCAAAAATCCCAAAAAATCCCAAAAAATCCCAAAATATCCCCAAAAATATCCCAAAATATCCCCAAAAAATCCCAAAAATATCCCAAAAAATATCCCAAAAAAATCCCAAAATATCCCAAAAATATCCAAAATATCCCAAAAATATCCCAAAAATATCCCAAAATATCCCAAAAATATCCCAAAAAATCCCCAAAATCCCAAATCCCAAATATCCCAAAATATCCCAAAAATATCCCCAAAAATATCCCAAAATATCCCAAAAAAATCCCAAAAAATCCCAAAAAAAAAAAAAAAATATCCAAAAATATCCCAAAAATATCCCAAAAATATCCCAAAAATATCCAAAAATATCCCAAAAATATCCCCCAAAATAAATCCAAAAATATCCCCAAAATATCCCAAAATATCCCAAAAATATCCAAAATATCCCAAAATATCCCAAAAATATCCCAAAAATATCCCAAAAATATCCCAAAAATATCCCAAAAATATCCCCAAAAATATCCCAAAATATCCCCAAAAATCCCAAAAATATCCCAAAAATATCCCAAAAAAAAATCCCAAAAAATATCCCAATCAAATATCCCAAAAAATCCCAAAAAAAATCCCAAAAATATCCCAAAAATATCCCAAAATATCCCAAAATACCAAAAATATCCCAAAAATATCCCAAAAATATCCCAAAAATATCCCAAAATATCCCAAAAATATCCCCAAAAATATCCCAAAAATATCCCAAAAATATCCCAAAAATATCCCAAAAATATCCCCAAAAATATCCCAAAAAAATCCCAAAAAATATCCCAAAAATATCCCAAAAATATCCCCAAAAATATCCCAAAAATATCCCCAAAATATCCCAAAATATCCCAAAATATCCCAAAAATATCCCAAAATATCCCAAAAAAAATATCCCAAAAATATCCCAAAAATATCCCAAAATATCCCAAAATATCCCAAAAATATCCCAAAAAAAAAAAATCCCAAAAATATCCCCAAAAATATCCAAAAATCCCAAAAATATCCCAAATATCCCAAAATATCCCAAAAAATCCCAAAAATATCCCAAAATATCCCAAAAATATCCCAAAAATATCCCCAAAAATCCCAAAAATATCCCAAAAAAATATCCAAAAAATATCCCAAAAATATCCCAAAAATATCCCAAAAATATCCCCAAAATATCCCCAAAAATACCCAAAATATCCCAAAATATCCCAAAAAATATCCCAAAATATCCCAAAAATATCCCAAAACCAAAATATCCCAAAATATCCCAAAAAATATCCCCAAAAATATCCCAAAATATCCAAAAATATCCCAAATATCAAAAACCCAAAATATCCCCAAAAATATCCCAAAAATATCCTAAAATCACCCCAAAAATATCCCCAAAAATGCCCCCAAAATATCCAAAAATATCCCCAAAAATATCCCCAAAAAATCAAAAAATAAAAATATCCCAAAAATCCAAAATATCCCAAAAATATCCAAAAATATCCCAAAAATATC
>JAJEOU010000102.1:431348-507632 GCA_021534815.1 Acrocephalus arundinaceus | reverse complement strand
CCAGGTTAAAAGCGGTGGCGGCGGTTCCGAACAGAACCGGGCCCAACCCCAGCAGCACCGGGCCCGGGCCCAGCCCCAGCAGCAGCCCCGGCAGGGGCGGCGGTAGCAGCAGCCGGCGGCGCCGCGCCATGTCCCGCACCGGCCGCCGTACCCGCCCTGCCGCCCCACCGGGACCGGTGCGAGCCGGGAGGGGCGGGGCCGGGCGGGGCAGGGGGCGTGACCGACTGGGCAGGGGGGGCGGGGCCTGATTGGACAGGGGGCGTGACCAGACGGGGCCGGGGCGGGGCCTGATTGGGCAGGGGGCGTGGCCAGGAGGGGAAGGGGGCGTGACCGGACTGTGCAGGGGGCGGGACCTGAGCGGGCAAGGGGGCGGGGCCGAGGTGTTTTCGGACACGCCCCTTAAAGGGGACGCGCGTCCCCGCTGAGCCCCGCAGGTAAATGCGCGACCCCCACCCTAACGGGGACCCCCCTCACCCCACCGGGGACCACCGGGGACCTCCCCCACCCCACCGGGGACCACCGGGGACCCCCCCGCCCGCAGGTAAAGCGCTGTCTCACTCTCCTCCGCCTCCCCGGGGTCCCGACCACCGGAGACCCCCCAAACCACCAGAGACTCCCCGAACCACCCGGGGACCCCCGAACCACCGGAGACCCCCGAACCACCCGGGGACCCCCGAACCACCGGAGACCCCCCGAACCACCGGGGACCCCCGACCCTCCCGGGGACCCCCCGAACCACCGGGGACCCCCCGACCCCTCGGGGACCCCCGAACCACCCGGGGACCCCCGAACCACCGGAGACCCCCCGAACCACCGGGGACCCCCGACCCTCCCGGGGACCCCCCGAACCACCCGGGACCCCCCGAACCACGGAGACCCCCGAACCACCGGGGACCCCCCGACCCTCCGGGGACCCCCGAACCACCCGGGGACCCCCCGACCCTCCCGGGGACCCCCGAACCACCGGGGACCCCCGAACCTCCCAGGGACCCCCGAACCACCAGGGATCCCCCGACCCTCCCGGGACTCCCCAAACCACCCGGGGATCCCCCGAACCACCCGGGGACCCCTCCCGTTCCGGGGAGGAAAGGGAACTGCGGGGAAGGGAGGGGCGGGCGCACCTGGGGACAGCGGTGTCACCTCAAGGGAGGGGACAGGGTCCCCTCAGAGCGCTGCGAGACCCCTCGGTGTGACCCGCAGCCCCCTCCCCACACGGCCCCCGAGCGATTCCCCCTCTTTTCCCGCCCTAATCCACACGGGTAGGACGCCCCACCTGGCACCTCTTTGGGGTGGGACCCCCAGATTTTGGACCCCTTAGGGATGAGACCCCCCAGGAGAGATGGGACCCCCAAGTTAGGGCCCCTTATAGGATGAGACCCCCAGTAGGATGGGACCCCCAAGGAGGGATGGGACCCCCAAATTTGGACCCCTTATAGGATGAGAAACCCCCAGGAGAGATGGGACCCCAAGTTAGGGGCCCTTATAGGATGAACCCCCCCCATGGGATGGGACCCCCCAAGGAGGGATGGGACCCCAAATTTGGACCTCTTATAGAATGAGACCCCCCCCCCAGGAGAGATAGGACCCCAAAGTTAGGGCCCCTTAGGGATGAGACCCCCCCCAGAAGGGATGGGACCCCCAAGGAGGGATGGGACCCCCAGATTTAGACCCTTAGGGATGAGGCCCCCCCAGGAGAGATGGGACCCCAAAGTCAGGAGCCCTTATAGGATGAGACCCCCGCCATGGGATGAGACCCCCCCCAGGAGGGATGGGACCCCAAGTTGGGACCCCCAAGTTAGCGCTCCTTATAGGATGAGACCTCCCCCCAGGAGAGATGAGATCCCCAAGGAGGGATGGGACCTCCAAATTTGGACCCCTTGTAGGATGAGGACCCCCCCCCCAGGAGGGATGGGAGCCCCAGATTTGGACCCTTGTAGGATGAGACCCCCAGGAGGGATGGGACCCCCAAGTTAGGGGCCCTTTTAGGATGACACCCCCCCCAGGAGGGATGGACCCCAAAGTTAGGGCCCCTTAGGGATGAGACCCCCCCAGAAGGGATGGGACCCCCAAGGAGGGATGGGACCCCCAAATTTGGACCCCTTAGGGATGAGACCCCCCCCCAGGAGAGATGGGACCCCCCAGATTTGGACCCCCTTATAGGATGGGACCCCCAAGGAGGGATGGGGACTCCAAAGTTAGGGCCCCTTAGGGATGAGACCCCCCCAGAAGGGATGGGACCCCCAGGAGGGATGGGACCCCCAGATTTAGACCCCTTAGGGATTGAGGCCCCCCCAGGAGAGATGGGACCCCAAAGTCAGGAGCCCTTATAGGATGACACCCCCCGCCATGGATGAGACCCCCCCAGGAGGGATGGGACCCCCAAGTTGGGACCCCCAAGTTAGCGCTCCTTATAGGATGAGACCTCCCCCAGGAGAGATGAGATCCCAAGGAGGGATGGGACCTCCAAATTTGGACCCCTTGTAGGATGAGACCCCCCCAGGAGGGATGGGAGCCCCAGATTTGGACCCCTTTGTAGGATGAGACCCCCCCCCCAGAATTGATGGGACCCCCAAGGAGGGATGGGACCCCCAAATTTGGAACTCTTATAGGATGAGACCACCCCAAGGAGGGATGGGACCCCCAAATTTGGAACTCTTATAGGATGAGACCACCCCAAGGAGGGATGGGACCCCCAAATTTGGACCTCTTATAGGATGAGACCCCCCCCCATGGGATGGGACCCCCCCATAAAGGATGGACCCCCAAATTTGGACCCCTTATAGGATGAGCCCCCCCCATGGGACGCCCCCCGCCCCCCATGGCAGGCGGTCACACCCCGACAGTGACACCGGGGCGGTGCCCCGGGACAGCCCCGCCCCCGCGGTGACAGCCACGGGGACTCCGCGGTGACGCGACCGCGGCAGCCCCGCCGCCACTTCCCTGCCGAGGGTGGCGGCCGCGGCTGTCACCGTCCCAAAGCCCGGCAAAGGTCACCGGGAGCCACCGCAGCGCTGCCCCCGCGCCAGGAAATCCGGGCTGGGCCGGGCCGGGCTGGGCCGGGCTGGGGGCTGCAGGATGTCCTGTGTCCCCTCCCCATGTCCCCGTGTCACTGGAAACAGTGACGGCAGCGGGGACAGCGCGGGCAGCGCTGCTGGCCCTGGCACGGGGACATCCCTGGCTGTCCCCTGGGACTGACCTAGGGACAGTCTGTGCCCCTGTCCCCATCCACTGTGCCCCGTCCCCTGTGTCCCGTCCCCTGTTCCCTGTCGCTGTCCCCTGTTCCCATCCCTTGTCCCCATCTCCTGTCCCCATCTCTTGTCCCGTGTCCCCGTCCTTTGTCCCCAATTCCTGTCCCCTTCCCTGTCCCCCATCCCTGTCCTGACCCAATCCCCTGTCCCCACCCCTGTCCCCATCCCCATCCTCTGTCCCACCCCCTGTCCCCACTCTCTGTCCCCACCCCTGTCCCCATCCCTTGTCTCCATGCCCTGTCCCCAATCCCCTGTCCCCAGTCCCCTGTCCCCACCCTCTGTTCCATCCCCTGTCCTCCTCCCTTGTCCCCTCCTCCTGTCCCCCTCCCTTGTCCCCAATCCCCTGTCTCCAGTCCCCTGACGCCAATCCCCTGCCCCCAATTCCTTGTCCCCACCCTTGTCCCCATCCCCTGCCCCCGTCCCCTGACCCATCCCTGTTCCCATTTCCTGTCCCCAATTCCCTGTCCCCTCCCCTGTCCCTGTCCCTCCCCTGTCCCCAGTTCCCTCTCCCCATCTCCTGTCCCCAATTCCTTGTCCCCATCTCCTATCCTCAACCCGCCGTCCCCTGTCCCTCTCCCCTGTCCCTGTTCCCACCCCTGTCCCCATCCCTTGTCCCCATCCCCTGTCCCCATCCCCAATCCTCTGTCCCCACTCTCTGTCCCCATCCTTTGTCCCCAATTCCCTGTCCTCATTCCTGTCCCGTCCCCTTGTCCCTGTCTCCTGTCGCCCCTGTCCCATCCCTTGTCCTGTGTCCCCCATCCTCTGTCCCCATCCCTGTCCCGTCCCTGTCCCCGTCCCGCCCTGTCCCCTGTCTCCAGTTCCCTCTCCCCATCCCCTGTCTCCATCCCTTGTCCCCTGTCCCATCCCTCGTCCCCATCTCCTGTCCCCAATTCCCTGTCCCCATCCCTTGTCCCTGTCCCCAATCCCCTGTGCCCCGTCCTCTGTCCCCATCCTTTGTCCCCATCCCCTGTCCCCCAATCCCTGTCCCCAATCCCCTGGCCCCGCCCCTGTCCCCTGTTCCGTCCCCTCCCCTGTCCCCTCCCCTGTCCCCTGTCCCCATCCCTGTCCCATCTCCTATCCCCGCCCCTGTCCCTGTTCCCTGTCCCCCTCCCCTGTCCCCACCCCCGGCCCGCCCCTCGTGCCCCCGGTGACCTCAGTGACGTCACCCCGCGGTGTCATTGCCCCCAAAGGCCACGAGGTGACGCCGTTGACCCAAAGATGCTCCGGGGGGGGTTGGGGACTCTCGGGGACCCCCAAACCCAACCCCCGCGGCTGTGACAGCGCTGGGGGGACCCGCGGGGACCCCGGGGACACTGGGACCCCTTTTTGGGGACATGGGGAGGAAACCCCTCAGCCTTGGGGGGACCCTTCAGCCTTGGGGGGCACAGGGGGCACCCCCAGCCCTGTGGGGACACTGGGGGACACTCGGAGGGCTCCGGGACCCCTCCCGCCTTTTTGGGGACATGGGGAGGAAACCCCCCAGCCTTGGGGGGACCCTTCAGCCTTGGGGGGGGCCCTTCAGCCTTGGGGGGGCACGGGGGGCACCCCCAGCCCTGTGGGGGACACTCGGGGGGTGCTGACCGGACCCTGTGCCCAGCCCTGCCCGTGCCCCCCCCCGAGACCCCAGAACGGCGATTTCTGTCCCCCCCAGCCCCAAATTTCCCCCCCATCCAGACCTCCCGGATTTGGGGTTCCGCGGGTCCCCGCCTGGCAGCTCCAGAGCTCCCAGTACCAGACTGGTCGGGGACTGGCCGGACCCGCTCCCCGCTCCCCCGCTGCCCTCCCGGGGCCTCCAGCTCCACAACCGGCTTTTCCTGCCGCGGGGACCGGCCCTGGCGACAGCGCGGCTGGAGGGCGACAGCCAGGCTGGGGAGCTGCGGGTGTCCCAGCGGCTCCGGGGGACCCTGGGAACCCTGGCAGGGAATCCCGGCGCAGCTCCCGGGGCTGGGCTGGGCTGGGCTGGTCCCAGACGCTTCTGTCCCCTCGGAATGAATTCCTCGAGCTGCAATTCCCACGTGGGAAGTGAGGCCGGGCCGTTCCCCGGGATCCGGGGTCACGCTTGGCCTCCCTCAGAGCCTCCTGCTCCCCTTGGGGATTCATCTCTGCTCTGTTTGTTTCCATTTCTTTCTCTTTCTATTTCTGTTATTTCTATTTCTGTTTGTCCTTTTCCTGTCCTTACTCCTATTTTTTTCCTATTTATTCCCATTCTTCTAATCCTATTCCTACTCATTCCTGTTCTTCCTACACACCCTTATTCCTCTTCCTATGCTTTCCTATTCCTATTTATCCCTGTTCCTATTCTTATTCCTACTCTTATTTATTCCTACTTATTCCTACTTATTCCTATTTACTCCAGTTTATTCCTATTTACTCTTATTTATTCCTATTTACTCCAGTTTATTCCTATATACTCCAATTTATTCCTATTTACTCCTATTTATTCCTATTTATTCCTATTCCTACTCCTGTTCCCATTCCTATTCTCATTCCTGTTCCCATTCTCCCCTTCCCATTCCTGCTCTTTTCCCATTTCCTCTCCTTTCCCATTCCCCATTTTTCTCTCTCTTGCCCCGCGGTCTCGGTGGTACCGGGACTCGAACCCGTGGCGCCGTTGGTACCGGCGGTGCCGGGACTCGAAGCCGCGGTCCCGGGATTCGAACCCGCGGCCCCGTTGGGCGCGGCGCAGTTCCCGCCGTGGCCGCCAGGCGGAGCCGTTGCCTCACTCAGCTGGACGGGCCGGGGGGAGGACCCGGGCGACACCGCGGGGACATTGAGGGGGGGAGACACACACGGGGGACAGGAGGGGACACACAGGGGGACAGGAGGGGACACACACAGGGGACAGGAGGGGACACACACGGGGGACAGGAGGGGACACACAGGGGGACAGGAGGGGACACACAGGGGACAGGAGGGGACACACACGGGGGACAGGAGGGGACACACAGGGGGACAGGAGGGGACACACAGGGGACAGGAGGGGACACACACAGGGGACAGGAGGGGACAGCCCCCCCGGGTCACGCACCCAGCCCCCCGGTTCCTCTCCAGGGATGTTCCTGCCCACAGAAGCAGAGACCCCCTCCCCAAACAAAAGCCCCCCTTGCAAAGCGCCCCCTCCCCGAGTGCTGGGGGGGCTGGGGACAGCCCCGGGGGTGGCCGGGGGTGGCACCAGGGGTGGCCCAGGACCCCCGGCTTGGTCATGCTGGGGGTCCTTGGGGCAGCAGAGGGGTCACGGTGCTGAGGGGGGGTGGGAGAGGGGCACAGACCCCCAGGGGGTTTCCCCCCCCCCCCCCAAATCATGGATTGTCCCTGCCCCGAGGTGCCCCCAGCGCGGGGGGAGCGTGGCAGGGCTGGGGGGCTCTGCCGGGGGGGCTCTGTAGGACTGGGGGGGCGCTGCTGTGAGCAGGGGAGAGGTGGGGGGGGCCCTAAACAAACCCCTAAGACCCCCCCAGCCCCAAACCCCAACCCCCCTTCCCTGCCCCCCAACAAACACCCCCCAAACCCCCCCAACAACCCCAAAATCCCCGTGTAAACCAACCCTGTCCCTGTCCCCCACAGCGTCCCCCGTGTCCCCCCCTGCAGCCGGGACCCTGCGCTCTTTATTTACTCCCTCAGCCTCCTTCACCCACTCTTTGTTGTTTCTTGAGAGACAGAAAGAGAAAAAAAATTTAAAAAAAAAGGGAGAGAGAAAAAAAAAAAAAAAAGGAGAGAGAGGAGAAAAAAAAAAAAAAAGAAAAGAAAAAAATAAGGGAGAGAGAGAAGGAAAAAAAAAAACCCACACAGGAGGAGGCAGGAGCCTATTTTGCCTCCCAGGCAATATTTCTGGAGCCAATCGGAATGCGCACCCACCCTGCCCTGCTCCATAATTAAAGGCTTTAAGCAGGCGGCCGGGGCCGGAGGTTTGGGCACAGTCTCTTCTTCGCTGGCTCCTCTCGAAGCAGCCGCAGCCGCCGGATCCCGCTCGGGGCACGCCAGGCCTCGGCAGCCGGCCAGGTTGGGGGGTCCCCGGGGCCGGGCAGGCAGCTGCCCCCCTCCCCTCCTCCAGCGATGAGCGGCTCTTTCGATAAGAAGCTCTCCAGCATCCTGACCGACCTCTCGGGCTCGCTGAGCTGCCATGCAGCCTCCAAGGACTCTCCCACCCTGCCGGAGTCCTCGGTCACCGATCTGGGCTACTACACGGGCCAGCACGATTATTACCCGGGCCAGTCGTACGGGCAGCCCGTGGGTCACTACCCCTACCCGCAGTTCAACCTCAACGGCATCGGCGCCGCCGGCACCTACTCGCCCAAATCCGAGTATTCCTACAGCCCCTCGTACCGCCAGTACGGCCACTTCAGGGAGCAGCAGCTCCCGCCGCAGGAAGCGGGTAAGGGATGCCCGGGGCACCGCGGCCGTGCCCAGCGCGCTGCTCCAGGGGGATCGGGGGAGTTTTACCCGTCTGGGTGTTCCCGGTCTTTGTGGGGTTTTATCACGTTCGGATATCCCGAGAGTTTGGGGTAAAACCCCGTCCGGATATCCCGAGAGTTTGGGGTTTTACCCGTCCAGATATCCCGAGAGTTTAGGGTTTTACCCCGTTCGGATATCCCGAGAGTTTGGGGTTTTACCCATCCGGATATCCCGAGACTTTGGGGTTTTACTCCTCTGGGTGTTCCTAGGTTCTGTGGGGTTTTACCCCTCCGAGTATCCCGAGAGTTTGGGGTTTTACCCGTCCGGGTGTTCCTGATCTTTGTGGGGGTTTTATCCCGTCCGGATATCCCGAGAGTTTGGGGTAAAACCCCGTCCGGATATCCCAAGAGTTTGGGGTTTTACCCGTCCGGGTGTTCCCGGTCTTTGTGGGGTTTTATCCCGTCCGGATATCCCGAGAGTTTGGGGTGTTACGCCTCCGAAAATCCTGAAACTTTGGGATTTTACCCGTCCGGATATCCCGAGAGTTTGGGTGTTTACCCGTCCGGGTGTTCCCGGCCTTTGTGGGGTTTTACCCCTCCGAAAATCCGGAGAGTTTGGGGTTTTACCCGTCCGGGTGTTCCCAGGTTCTGTGGGGTTTAACCCTGTCCGAATATCCCGAGAGTTTGGGGTTTTACCTCTCTGGGTGTCCCCGATCTTTGTGGGGTTTTACCCCTCTGAATATCCCGAGAGTTTGGGGTTTTACCCGTCTGGGTATCCTTGATCTTTGTGGGGTTTTACCCCTCTGGGTGTTCCCGATCTCTGTGGGGTTTTACCCCTCTGGGTGTCCCCGTCTTTGTGGGGTTTTACCCCTCCGAAAATCCGGAGAGTTTGGGGTTTTACCCGTCCGGGTGTTCCCAGGTTCTGTGGGGTTTAACCCTGTCCGAATATCCCGAGAGTTTGGGGTTTTGCCCCTCTGGGTGTCCTCGATCTCTGTGGGGTTTTACCCCTCTGGGTGTTCCCGATCTCTGTGGGGTTTTACCCCTCTGGGTGTCCCCGTCTTTGTGGGGTTTTGCCCCTCCAAATGTCCGGAGAGTTTGGGGTTTTACCCCGCTGGATGTCCCCGGCCTTTGTGGGGTTTTACCCCTCTGAATATCCCGAGAATTTGGGGGTTTACCCTCTCTGGGTGTCCCCGGTCTCTGTGGGGTTTTACCCGTCCAGATATCCCGAGAGTTTCGGTGTTTACCCCTCTGGGTGTTCCCAATCTTTGTGGGTTTTACCCCTCCAAATGTCCGGAGAGTTTGTGGGGTTTTACCCATCCAGATATCCCCAGTCTCTGTGGGGTTTTACCCTCTCCGAGTGTCCCCGGTCTCTGTGGGGTTGTTCCCCTCCCGGTGTCCCCAGGTTGGGGACAGGGAGCTGCTGGCAGCCATTGGGGCTCAGCCACCCCCGGTACCCCCGGACCGGGTCCGTGCTGGCTGCCGAGCCCGGGACATTTCCCAGGAGTGTCCCAAAGATTGTCCCAAAGGACAGGGCACTGCCAGCACCCTGGGATTGTCACAGGGCACTGCCAGCACCCCGAGATTGTCACAGGGCACTGCCAGCACCCCGAGATTGTCACAGAGCACTGCCAGCACCCCAAAATTGTCACAGAGCACAAGGCACTGCCAGCACCCCGAGATTGTCACAGGGGACAGGGCACTGCCAGCACCCCGGGATTGTCACAGGGCACTGCCAGCACCCCGGGATTGTCACAGAGAACAGGCCACTGCCAGCACCCCGAGATTGTCACAGAGAACAGGCCACTGCCAGCACCCCCAGATTGACACAGATGACAGGGCACTGCCAGCACCCCGAGATTGTCACAGAGCACTGCCAGCACCCCAAAATTGTCACAGAGCACAAGGCACTGCCAGCACCCCGAGATTGTCACAGGGGACAGGGCACTGCCAGCACCCCGAGATTGTCACTGTCAGGACACTGCCAGCACCCCGAGATTGTCGCAGGACACTGCCAGGACCCCGAGATTGCCACAGAGAACAGAGCACTGCCAGCTCCCCGAGATTGTCACAGGGCACTGCCAGCACCCCGAGATTGTCCCAGGACACTGCCAGCACCCCGAGATTGTCCCACAGCACTGCCAGCACCCCGAGATTGTCACAGGGGACAGGACACTGCCAGCACCCCAAAATTGTCACACAGCACAGGACACCCGAGCCGGGTGACACCGACCCGAGCACGGGGAGCCCTCCCCGCCTGACCCCGCGTTCCTCCCGCAGTGTCCGTGAAGGAGGAGCCGGAGCCCGAGGTGCGGATGGTCAATGGGAAGCCCAAGAAGATCCGCAAACCCCGCACCATCTACTCCAGCTACCAGCTGGCCGCCCTGCAGCGCCGCTTCCAGAAGGCGCAGTACCTGGCGCTGCCCGAGCGCGCCGAGCTGGCCGCGCAGCTGGGGCTCACCCAGACACAGGTAAGGCCGGACACCCCCAAAATCCCCGCAGCCCCCCGTGATTCCTGCGTTTGGGACGGTCCCCGAGGAGCCGGGAGGGGTTTGGGGTTCCCTGAGTGTGTCCCGGGTGAGGTTTCCCCGTTGGAGCGGATTTGTTTTGCTGAGGGGAGTGTGGAGAGGATGGAGGCGGCAGGAGAGGGGATGGAGCTCGGTTGTACCCCAAACTCTGCAGTTTTCGGGTTTTTTTGGGGTTTATCCCACTCCCTCTGGCGCTGGCCCCATCCCAGACCTCAGAGCGCCGCAGGGTTTGGGGCTGGATCCTGTCCCGGGTCAGGGCACACCCGGTGTCCCAGGAATGTGGGGCACCGAGTCCCGGGCCAGCCGCGGCGCTGGGGATGAGTGTTTGGGATGAGTGTTTGGGATGAGCGTTTGGAATGAGGCTCTTGGGACATCCCAACCCCACAGCAGCTCCTGACCCCAAACCCTGCCCGGGCACCGAGGCGGGACCCCGCTGTTACCGCCCAGACTCCCCGAGGTTTTCCCCCGGCTCTGGGCGCCCCATCCCGCTGGGATCGGGGCAGGGAGAAGGGATTTGGGGACCGGTTCCACACCCGCTGTCGCCGGCGCTGGGGTGGCCCTGCAGGCTGGACTGGAAGAGCCGGGACGTGCGGGATGGGCTTCTCCTTCCTCCTCCTCCTCCTCCTCCTCCTCCTCCTCGCCAGCCGCCCAGATTCGGGGCCCAACCTTGATTTTTGGGGTCGTGCCTGGCGCGGGTGGGACGGGGGGGAGCGGGCTGTCCCCTCTCTGTCCCCTCTCTGTCCCCTCGTTGTCCCCGCTGTGTCCCCGCGTTGTCCCCTCTCTGTCCCCTCTCTGTCCCCGCGTTGTCCCCTCTCTGTCCCCTCTCTGTCCCCTCTCTGTCCCCGCTGTGTCCCCTCTCTGTCCCTTCTCTGTCCCCTCTCTGTCCCCGCGTTGTCCCCTCTCTGTCCCCGCGTTGTCCCTTCTCTGTCCCCGCGTTGTCCCCGCGGTGTCCCCGCTGTCCCCTCAGCCCGTGACTCCCCCGCTCCCCATCTCGGTGCCCTCCCTGCCTCGGGGCCGGCGCCGGCGCCCTTGTGCCGCCCTTGGCCTTCCTCCTCCTCCTCCTCCTCCTCCTCCTCCTCCTCCTCCTCCCCGGGGCGATGAAGCAATCGGGGACACTCTGCAAAGGGCTGACGGAGCGCGTCACCCGCTCCCAGAGGGACATCCTGTTTGGGTGACAACCGCCGCCACCCCCGCCCCTGGCCCGGGGCGTCCAGCGCCGCCTCGCCCAGCGCGGGGACGCTCCCGACGCCCCGAGTGTGGCGTGACGGGCTCCGCGTGACGCCCGTGTCCCCACAGGGGGCTGGGACACGCCGGGTGTCACATGGGTGCTGTGCGCAGGGCACGGTGTGCCCGAGTATCCATGGAGTATCCATGGAGTATCTGTGTCCATGGAGTGTCCATGGAGTGTCCATGTCCCTGGTGTGTCCCTGGTGTGTCCCTGATGTGTCCCTGGTGTGTCTCTGGTGTGTCCCTGGTGTGTCCCCGGAGTGTCCGAGAAGTATCCATGGAGTATCCATGGAGTATCCGTGTCCATGGAGTGTCCATAGAGTGTTCATGTCCATGGAATGTCCCCGGTGTGTCCCTGATGTGTCCCTGGTGTGTCCCCGGTGTGTCCCCAGTGTGTCCCCGGTGTGTCCCTGGTGAGTCCCTGATGTGTCCCTGGTGTGTCCCTGGTGTGTCCCTGGTGTGTCCATGGAATGTCCCTGATGTGTCCCCGGTGTGTCCCTGGTGTGTCCCTGATGTGTCCCTGATGTGTCCCCGATGTGTCCCTGATGTGTCCCTGGTGTGTCCCTGATGTGTCCATGGAATGTCCCCGGTGTGTCCCTAGTGTGTCTCTGGTGTGTCCCTGGTGTGTCCCCGGAGTGTCCGAGGAGTATCCATGGAGTATCCGTGTCCATGGAGTATCCATATCCATGGAGTGTCCATGGAGTGTCCATGTCCTTGGTGTGTCCCTGGTGTGTCCCTGATGTGTCCGCGGTGTGTCCCCACTGTGTCCGAGGAGTATCCATAGAGTATCTGTGTCCATGGAGTGTCCATAGAGTGTTCATGTCCATGGAATGTCCCTGACGTGTCCCTGATGTGTCCCTGGTGTGTCCGAGGAGTATCCATGGAGTATCCATGGAGTATCTGTGTCCATGGAATGTCCCCGGTGTGTCCCCGGTGTGTCCCTGGTGTGTCCCTGATGTGTCCCCGATGTGTCCTTGGTGTGTCCCCAGTGTGTCCCTGATGTGTCCCTGCTCTCGGTGACATTCCCACCAAGTGTCACTTTCCACGTGTCCCACATCACCCCTGTCCCCAGGAGTTTCCTGCCACGCACCGTGTGGGGTCCCCATGATGTCCCTTCATGTGTCACCTGTGTCCCTTGTCACTTCCTGTGGGGCAGAGAGTGTCTGGGGTCACTGGGACCCCCGTGTCCCTTCCCGTCTCTCTGGGGTCACTGTGACCCCCCTGTTCCTCCCTGTGTCTCTGGGGTCACTGTGATCCCCCTGTCCCAGGTTCATTCCAGTGTCCAGGGAAGCTCCCCATGACCCCCCTGTCCCTTCCCGTCTCTCTGGGGTCACTCTGACCCCCGTGTCCCTTCCCGTGTCACTGTGACCCCCGTGTCCCTTCCCGTGTCTCTGGGTTCACTGTGACCCCTGTGACCCTCCTGTCCCTTCCTGTGTGTCTGGGCTGCCCATGACCCCCCTGCCGGGTGTCCCTATGACCCAAACCACCCCATCCCTTGTCCCCTCCCCTTCCTGTGGGTCCTGACCCTTTTCCCTTTATCCATCCCACCCTCCCATTCCCTTCCCGGGTCTCTGACCCTTTTCCCTTTTCCCTTTACCTTCCCATTCCCTTCCCATGCTGGAAGGTCGTGACCCTTCATCCATCCCATCCTACATTTCCCTTCCAGGACTCTGACCCTTTTCCCTTTATCCCATCCCTCCCATTCCCTTCCCTACTCTCTGACCCCTTTCCCTTTATCCATCCCGTCCTACATTTCCCTTCCCTGCTCTCTGACCCTTTCCCCTTTATCTGTCACATCCTAGATTTCCCTTCCAGGGCTCTGACCCTTTATCCCTCCATCCCACGGACCCTTTTCCCTTTATCCATCCCATCCTACATTTCCCTTCCAGGACTCTCACCCTTTTCCCTTTATCCCTTCACCTCATCCTCCCTTTCCCTTCCAGGGCCTCTGACCCTTTACCCCTCCATCCCACCCCCTTTTTCCCTTCCAGGGGCTCTGACCCTTTATCCGTCCATCCCACCCTCCTTTTCCCTTCCTGGGGGCTCTACCCTTTATCCCTGTACCTGTCCCATCCTACATTTCCCTCCTAGGGCTCTGACCCTTTACCCCTCCATCCCATCCTTCCCTTTCCCTTCCCTTTCCCTTCCAGGACTCTGACCCTTTTCCCTTTATCTATCCCATCCTGCTTTTCCCTCCTAGGGCTCTGACCCTTTATCCCTCCATCCTATCCTCCCTTTCCCTTCCCGGCTCTCTGACCCTTTTCCCTTTACCCATCCCATTCTTCCATTCCCTTCCCGAGTCTCTGACCTTTATTCCTCCATCCCATTGACCCTTTTCCCTTTACCCATCCCATCCTACCTTTCCCTTCCCGGGTCTCTGACCCTTTCCCCTTTATCCATCCCATCCTAAATTTCCTTTCCAGGGCTCTGACCCTTTTCCCTTTACCCATCCCACCCTCCCATTCCCTTCCCGACTCTCTGACCCTCCTCCCCTCCATCCCACCGACCCTTTTCCCTGTACCCACCCCATCCCTCCCGTTCCCTCCCCGTCTCTCTGACCCTTTCCCCTTTATCTGTCACATCCTAAATTTCCCTTCCAGGACTCTGACCCTTTATCCCTTTACCCATCCCACTCTCCCATTCACTTCTCGTCTCTCTGACCCTTTATCCCTCCATCCCACCCCCTTTTCCCTTTATCCCATCCCATCCCTCCCATTCCCTTCCCGACTCTCTGACCCTTTCCCTTTTATCCATCCCATCCTAAATTTCCTTTCCAGGGCTCTGACCCTTTATTCCTCCATCCCACCCCCTTTTTCCCTTCCAGGACTCTGACCCTTTTCCCTTTACCCATCCCACTCTCCCATTCACTTCTCGTCTCTCTGACCCTTTATCCCTCCATCCCACCCCCTTTTTCCCTTCCAGGACTCTGACCCTTTTCCCTTTATCCCATCCCACCCTCCCATTCCCTTCCCCACTCTCTGACCCTTTACCCCTCCATCCCACCGACCCTTTTCCCTTTATCCATCCCATCCCTCCTGTTCCCTTCCCGGGTCTCTGACCCTTTTCCCTTTATCTGTCACATCCTAAATTTCCCTTCCAGGACTCTGACCCTTTATCCCTTTACCCATCCCACTCTCCCATTCCCTTCCCGACTCTCTGACCCTTTCCCTTTTATCCATCCCATCCTAAATTTCCTTTCCAGGGCTCTGACCCTTTATTCCTCCATCCCACCCCCTTTTTCCCTTCCAGGACTCTGACCCTTTTCCCTTTATCCCATCCCATCCTCCCATTCCCTCCCCGACTTTCTGACCCTTTCCCCTTCATCCATCCCATCCTAAATTTCCTTTCCAGGGCTCTGACCCTTTTCCCTTTACCCATCCCATTCTTCCATTCCCTTCCCGAGTCTCTGACCTTTATCCCTCCATCCCACCGACCCTTTTCCCTTTATCCATCCCATCCCTCCCGTTCCCTTCCCGGGTCTCTGACCCTTTCCCCTTTATCCATCCCATCCTACATTTCCTTTCCAGGGCTCTGACCCTTTATCCCTTTACCCATCCCACCCTCCCATTCCCTTCCCGACTCTCTGACCCTTTCCCCTTCATCCATCCCATCCTACATTTCCTTTCCAGGGCTCTGACCCTTTATTCCTCCATCCCTCCCATTCCCTCCCCACCTCTCTGACCCTCTCCCCCTCCACCCCTCCAGGTGAAGATCTGGTTCCAGAACCGCCGCTCCAAATTCAAGAAGCTCTACAAGAACGGCGAGGTTCCCTTGGAGCACAGCCCCAACAACAGCGACTCCATGGCCTGCAACTCCCCTCCCTCCCCGGTCTGGGACAGTCCCGGCGGCGGCGGCGGCACCTCCCGCACTCCTCTGCCCCAACCGCTGCCCTACAGCTCCTCCCCGGGATTCCTGGAGGAGCACAACCCCTGGTACCACCCCCCGACCCTCAGCGGACCCCACGGACCTCACCAGGCGCAGGCGGCGCCCCCCATGCACCACCCGTCCCCCGGGCCCCCCAGCACGGGCGCCGTGTATTGATGGGCGAGCTCAGAGACGCTGAAATCACAAAAAAAAAAAAAATCCTCGGCCTCATTTTTGTTGTTTTTTTTTTTTTCTCTTCTCCTCCCTTCTCCCCTCCTCCTCCTCTCCACCCCCGACAGTTTGTTTTGGGTTTTTTTCTGTTTGTTTTGTCTGAAAAAAATAAGAATTAATGAAAGGACAACAGTAAAGGAAAGGACACCCCGGCGCACCCCTGAAATCCTCTCTGAGAGTCTCGGGAACCAGAGGATGCAAAGACTCCAAACCCTTCACTCCTGGAGAGGGAAAAGCTGGAAAATTCTATTTTTTAATTTTTTGGGGTTTTTCCATCACTGCCCCGTCCCCACATTCCCTCCCTGAAATCCTCCCTGCGAGTCTCGGGAACCAGAGGATGCAAAGACTCCAAACCCTTCACTCCTCGAGTGGGAAAAGCTGGAAAATTCTTCTGTTATTTTTTAATTTTAAATTTAAATTTTTAAATTAAGCTCCCCATCACATTCCCTCCCTGAAATCCTCCCTGCGAGTCTCAGGAACCAGAGGATGCAAAGACTCCAAACCCTTCACTCCTGGAGAGGGAAAAGCTGGAAAATTCTATTTTTTAATTTTTTGGGGTTTTTCCATCACTGCCCCATCCTCACATTCCCTCCCAGAAATTCTCCCTGCAGTCTCAGGAACCAGAGGATGCAAAGACTCCGAACCCTTCACTCCTGGAGAGGGAAAAGCTGGAAAATTCTTCTGTTATTTTTTAATTTTTTGGGGTTTTTCAATCGTGGCCCCCTCCCACATTCCCTCCCTGAAATCCTCCCTGCGAGTCTCAGGAACCAGAGGATGCAAAAGCTCCAAACCCTGGAAAATTCTTCTGCTATTTTTTAATTTTGGGGGTTTTCCATCACTGCCCCTCCAGGACGGCAAAGGCTCCAAACCCTTCACTCCCGAAGAGGGAAAAGCTGGAAAATTCTTTTGTTATTTTTAATTTTTTTTTTTTTGTTTTTCCATCCTCCAAACTTCTCCCCTAGAAATCCTCTCTGAGAGTCTTGGGAACCAGAGGATGCAAAGACTCCAAACCCTTCACTCCTGGAGAGGGAAAAGCTGGAAAATTCTATTTTTTAATTTTTTGGGGGTTTTTCCATCACTGCCCCCTCCAAATTTCCCCTCTAGAAATCCTCCCTGCAGTCTCAGGAACCAGAGGATTCAAAGGCTCCGAACTCTCTGATCCCAGTGCAGGAAAAACTGGAAAATCCTTCTGCAATTTTTAAATTTTTGGGGTTTTTTCCATCACTGCCCCTCCAGGACAGCAAAGGCTCCGAACCCTTCACTCCCCGAGTGGGAAAAGCTGGAAAATTCTTCTGCTATTTTTTAATTTTAAATTTAATTTTTTTAATTAAACTCCACATCACATTCCCTCCCTGAAATCCTCCCTGCAGTCTCAGGAACCAGAGGATTCAAAGGCTCCGAACTCTTCACTTCCAGCGAGGGAAAAACTGGAAAATCCTTCTGCAATTTTTTAATTTTTTGAGGTTTTTCCATCACTGCCCCTCCAGGACAGCAAAGGCTCTGAACCCTTCACTCCCAGGTGGGAAAAACTGGAAAATCCTTCTGCAATTTTTTAATTTTTTGGGTTTTTTCCATCACTGCCAGCGGAGCGGGAGCGATTTTGGGGGGGCTCACGGACACCCCACGGGAGCAAAGCCGGAATCACCCGGGACCAGGCTGAGAGCAGAAGGTGGTGATTTAAAATTCAATTTAAAATTCAATTTAAAATTCAATTTAAAATTCAATTTAAAATTAATTTTTTTTAAAAAATAGGGTGGGTGGGTGTGGGGTGAGGGGAGGGAAATATTTTAATATTTAAGCAGTTGGGGAATGGTTTTAAGTTATTGTTTAAAGAGAAAAAAAAAAACTTTGTGTTCATCTCCATTTTCTGGCTGTGCCTCCAGCTGTGTGTAAAGGAACGGCGAAAATTCCTCTTTTTATAGGGAAATCGACTTATTTTAAAGGAAAAAAAATATTTTAAAGGGAAAAAAAATATATAACCGAGCTGTTTTCCTATTTTTTAAGAGAATAACGCTATTTTTTTAAGCAGAAAATGCCGTTTTAAAGGAGTGTTCATAGTGTTGTACAGTCCCGGGGATTTATTTATGTTGCCTTCTATAAATAGGGGTGTTTTGAGGGGGGAAAAAATAAAAAATAAAAAGGGAGTGTACATAAAGTTCGTTTGTATAAAGTTGTTCCAAACCAAACTGGTTTCGGTCTGGGTTTGTTTTTTTGGGGGTTTTTTGGGTTTATAATTTTATTTTTCTGACAAAAATCCCCTCCAGGTTTATGGGAACCCCCTGGGTGTCCCCTTTGCTCCTTCCCCAGGGGATCAAAACCGGGTTGGAAATGTTCATTAATAAAAATTGTGGATTTTAAAGCTCCAAACTTCGGTTTTTTGGGGATTTTCCACCTTGGGAAATCCGGATTTTAAATCCCCTCCATCCCTCGAGCTCCGTTTTTTTGGGGGCACAGCCGGGTGTGGGGTGGTGGCTCACCCCAAATCCCATTTTGTCCCACTGAGAGGGAATTTTAGGGCAAGAAAAGGAATTTTTGGGGGTTTTTAGAGCATTTCCCCAACCCCAAAATCCCTCGGGATCCGCACATTCCCCGGCAGCGCTGCGGGGTTGGGGAGCTCCGGTGACCCCAAAAATCCCCCAGGGTGTGTCCAGGGTTGGGGTGTCCCTGTCCTGCTGTCCCCGGTGTCACCCGAATCGTGTCACGGTTTTGGGGTCCCCATCGGTGTCCCCATCACCCCCAATGGCTGCGGGGACCCCAAATTCACCCCAATGGCCGCGGGCACCCCAAATTCCCCCCAATGGCCGCGGGGACCCCAAAAACCCCCAAAACCTCGGCGAGGCTCCAGCGCCAGAGCTGGGGACGCTCCCCAGTGTCCCCAAATGTCCCCAAATGTGTCCCCAATGTCCCCATCCCCAAATCCACGCGGGGACAGCCCCCAAATCCCCCCACAAGCTGCACCCCAAAATTCCCAATCCCACGGGGAGAGGAGGGATCGGGAGCCGGGAGCTCCATGGCGTGAGCTCGGGAGGTTTCGGTTCATTTTTTATTTAATTTTTTTATTTAATTTTTTTAAATTTTTTTTTTCACTTGGAGGAGGAGGAGGAGGAGGAAAAACCCCGAGGAGGCGGCGGGTTACATATCCCGGGATTATGTAAATCCCGGGTGCCGCATTGCCCCGGGCCAGGCGCGATCCGCGCTCCCTCCCAGCGCTGCCCGCGGACCGCGCCGGGAACGGGACCGGGGAAAAAATTTGGGGTCCTGGAAAAGTTTTGGGGTCCTGGAGCTCCCCCAGCCCCGGGAAAGGGATCGGGGAAAAACTTTGGGGTCCTGGAAAAACTTTGGGGTCCTGGAAAAGCTTTGGGATCCGGGAAAAACTTTGGGGTCCGGGAAAAACTTTGGGGTCCTGGAAAAACTTTGGGATCCTGGAAAAACTTTGGGATCCTGGAAAAACTTCGGGGTCTGGGAAAAGCTTTGGGGTCCGGGAAAAGCTTTGGGATCCTGGAAAAGCTTTGGGGTCCTGGAAAAGCTTTGAGATCCTGGAGCTCTCCTATCCCCGGGAATGGGACCGGGGAAAAACTTTGGGGTCCTGGAAAAACTTTGGGGTCCGGGAAAAGCTTTGGGGTTCTGGAAAAGCTTTGGGGTCCGGGAAAAGTTTTGGGGTCCTGGAGCTCCCCCTGACCCGGCAATGGGATCCGGGAAAAGCTTTGGGATCCTGGAAAAGCTTTGGGGTCCTGGAAAAGTTTTGGGGTCCTGGAGCTCCCCCTGATCCGGGAATGGGATCCGGGAAAAGCTTTGGGATCCTGGAAAAACTTTGGGGTCCTGGAAAAGTTTTGGGATCCTGAAAAAGCTTTGGGGTCCTGGAGCTCCCCCTGACCCGGCAATGGGATCGGGGAAAAGCTTTGAGGTCCGGGAAAAACTTTGGGGTCCTGGAAAAGCTTTGGGGTCCTGGAAAAGTTTTGGGGTCCGGGAAAAGTTTTGGGGTCCTGGAAAAACTTTGGGATCCTGGAAAAACTTTGGGATCCTGGAAAAACTTCGGGGTCTGGGAAAAGCTTTGGGGTCCTGGAAAAGCTTTGGGATCCTGGAAAAGCTTTGAGATCCTGGAGCTCTCCTATCCCCGGGAATGGGACCGGGGAAAAACTTTGGGGTCCTGGAAAAGTTTTGGGGTCCTGGAAAAGCTTTGGGGTCCTGGAAAAGCTTTGGGGTCCTGGAGCTCCCCCTGACCCGGGAACGGGACCGGGGAAAAAACTTTGGGATCCGGGAAAAACTTTGGGGTCCTGGAAAAACTTTGGGGTCCTGGAAAAGTTTTGGGGTCCGGGAAAAGTTTTGGGGTCCTGGAAAAACTTCGGGGTCCTGGAAAAGCTTTGGGGTCCTGGAAAAGTTTTGGGGTCCTGGAGCTCCCCCTGACCCGGCAATGGGATCGGGGAAAAGCTTTGGGGTCCTGGAAAAACTTTGGGATCCTGGAAAAACTTTGGGGTCCTGGAAAAGCTTTGGGGTCCTGGAAAAGTTTTGGGGTCCTGGAAAAGCTTTGAGATCCTGGAGCTCTCCTATCCCCGGGAATGGGACCGGGGAAAAACTTTGGGGTCCGGGAAAAGCTTTGGGGTTCTGGAAAAGCTTTGGGGTTCTGGAAAAGCTTTGGGGTCCTGGAGCTCTCCCAGCCCCGGGAATGGGATCGGGAAAAGCTTTGGGGTCCCGGAGTTCCCCCAGCCCCCCGCCCCATCCTCCCAGGGACCCCCCATTCCTGTCCCCCCTTTTGTCCCCCCTCATCCCCAGCCCCCCGGGGGTCACCGCCGGCTCCTCCCGCAGCTCCCCCAGCACAGACGGGGCCTGGAACCCCCCGGAATCTCCCCCAAAAGAATCCCAGGGTCCCTCCTGGGAATGGGAACGGGAATGGGAATGGGAGTGGGAGTGGGAAAATGGGAAAGGAAATGAGAGTGGGAATGGGAATGGGAATGGGAAAATGGGAATGGGAAAATGGGAATGGGAATGGGAACAGGAATGGGAAAATGGGAATGGGATGGGAATGGAATGGGAATGGGAATGGGAAAATGGGAATGGAGTGGGAACGGGAAAATGGGAAAGGGAATGGGAACGAGAATGGGGGAATGGGGGAATGGGAATGGGAAAATGGGAATGGGAATGGGGACGGAAATGGGAATGAGAATGGGAATGGGAATGGGAATGGGAATGGGGGAATGGGAATGGGAAAATGGGAAAGGGAATGGGAACAGGAATGGCAGCCAGCAGCAGGGTCCCCTCAGGGGCGGGGACATCTCCCCACTGTCCCCAACATCCCTGTCCTGTCCTGTCCTGGCACAGAGTGACCTCCCCGCGTCACACCAGCCACCCCAGTTATCCCAGTTATCCCAGTTATCCCAGTTACCCCTGACGGCAGCAGGGAAGGCCCGGACAGGGCCGGGGTGGCAGGACCAGGTTTTGTGGGGGTGGCAGTGCCAGGGGAGGTGGCAGTTCCGGGGGTGACAGCGCTGGGAGTGGCAGTGCCAGGGGTGACAGTGTCAGGAGTGACAGTGTGGGGGTGGCAGTGCTGGGGGTGACAATGCTGGGGGTGACAGTGCCGGGGGGTGACAGTGTCAGGGGAGGTGACAGTTCCGGGGGTGACAGTGCCGGGGGGTGACAGTGTTGGGGGTGACAATGTCAGGGGGGTGACAGTGAGGGGAGTGACAGTGCTGGGGGTGACAATGCTGGGGGTGACAGTGAGGGGGGTGACAGTGTTGGGGGTGACAATGTCAGGGGGGGTAGCAGTGCCCAAGGGTGGCAGTGTCAGGGGTGGCAGTGTCAGAGTGACAGTGTTGGGGGTGGCAGTGCCAGGGGAGGTGGCAGTGCTGGGGGTGACAGTGCCAGGGGTGGCAGTTCTGGGGGTGACAGTGCTGGGAGTGGCAATGCCAGGGGTGACAGTGTCAGGGGAGGTGGCAGTTCCGGGGGTGACAGTGCCAGGGGTGGCAGTTCTGGGGGTGACAGTGCTGGGGGTGACAGTGCCAGGGGTGGCAGTTCTGGGGGTGACAGTGCTGAGGGTGACAGTGCCAGGGGTGACAGTGTCAGGGGAGGTGACAGTTCCGGGGGTGACAGTGTCAGAGTGACAGTGCTGGGGGTGGCAGTGCTGGGGGTGACAGTGTCAGGGGGTGACAATGCTGGGGGTGACAATGTCAGGGGGGTGACAGTGATGGGGGTGACAGTTCCAGGGGTGGCAGTGCCAGGGGGGATGGCAGTGCCCAGGGGTGGCAGTTCTGGGGGTGACAGTTTCGGGGGTGACAGTGCCAGGGGTGGCAGTCCCCAAGGGTGACAGTGCTGGAGGTGGCAGTTCCGGGGATGGCAGTGCCAGAGATCGTCAGTTCCGGGAGTGGCACTGCCGGGGGTGGCAGTCCCCGCGTCCCCGTGTCCCCACTTCCCCCGCTGTCCCCCGCTGTCCCCCGCTGTCCCCCGGGCCCAGCAGAGCCCTCCCAGCGCTCTCTCGGCTCCTGCCCCGTTGCGACACCTGCAGCCCTTGCGTCACCCGGTGCCAGCCCCGGGAGCGGGGGCAGCGCCCGCCCACGGCCCGGCCCAGCCCGGCCCGGCCCGGCCCGGCAGCCTCAGCCCTGGAACCGGGCCCGGCCCAGCCCTCGGCTCACCCGGAGTCACGGCCCCGCCACGGGGATGGCCCTGTCCCCATGGGTGTCCTGCTGGGGACAGCGAGGTGACACCGCGGGCCTCAGGGTGGGGAACTCCCCCCATTTCCAGAGTTGTGGAAACCAAACCCGTCCCATTCCCTAAATCCCGCGGGGAAAATCCCACTGGGAATGTCACCCACCACGGGCCTGGCCAGGGATCAGTCCCAGCCCTGGGGACAGCTGGGGACAGCTGGGGACAGCTGGGGACACCGGCCTGTGGGAACTGGGGGAGCCTGAGGCGTCTCCCCCAAACCTGGGGCACCCCAAAGCAGCAGAGGAGGGCACCCCATGGGTGTTCAGAGCGTTTATAAATGGGGAAACAACCAAAACCCGACAGAATTCACAAATAAACCCGGGCTGGGGGCCGGGACCCCCCCAGCCCCTCCCCTGCCCCCCGTCCGTCCATGGGGGTCCCTGTCCCGCTGGGTCAGGGCGCGGGGTCACTGTGACAGAGTGACAGGGCAGGACACCCGCGGGGTCCTGCAGGTCGCTGTCACCTTCCTCCTCCTCCTCTTCCTCCTTCTCTTCCTCCTCCATGCGCTGGGTGCCCCCGGGGCTTCGCTGGGCTCCCAGTCCTGCGGGGGGCAGTGGCAGAGGGTCCCCTCTGTGTCCCTCAGTGTCCTGCACTGTCTGTCAGTGTCTCTCAGAGTCTCTCAGGGTCCCTCAGTGTCACTCACTGTCCCTCCGTGTCCCACACTGTCTCTCGGTGTCTCTCAGTGTCCCTCGGTGTCCCTCAGAGTCCTGCACTGTTCCTTGGTGTCGCTCGGTGTCCCTCGGTGTCTTCACTGTCCCTCGGTGCCTCTCAGTGTCCCTCCATGTCCCTCTGTGTCCCTCGGTGTCCCGCAGTGTCACTCGGTGTCGCTCAGTGTCCCTCAGTGCCTCTCGGTGCCTCTCGGTGTCTCTCACTGTCCCTCCGTGTCCCTCAGAGTCTCTCAGAGTCTCTCAGAGTCCCTCAGTGTCCCTCAGTGTCCCTCGGTGCCTCTGTGTCCTTTGGTGTCTCTCGGTGTCCCTCAGAGTCTCTCACTGTCCCGCACTGTCCCTCCATGTCACTCCGTGTCCCTCGGTGTCTCTCAGTGTCTCTCCGTGTCCCTCAGAGTCTCTCGGTGTCACTCGGTGTCCTGCACTGTCCCGCACTGTCTCTCAGAGTCTCACGGTGTCCCTCAGAGTCTCTCAGTGTCCCTCGGTGTCTCTCAGAGTCTCACGGTGTCACTCGGTGTCCCTCAGCGTCCCTCGGTGTCCCTGGGTGTCTCACACTGTCCCACACTGTCTCTCACTGTCCCTCAGTGTCTCTCAGTGTCCCTCGGTGTCCGGCGCTGCCGCGGTGGCACTGTCACCCCTGTCACATCATGGGGGCCCTGGGCACCGTGTCCTGCTGGTACCAGGCTCCGAAGGAGCTGCCGAAAGCCCCGGGGGGCAGCGGGGGGCCCTTCCCGGGGCCGGGGAGCTCCCAGAGCGGGGCCAGCCCGGGGGACAGGGCGGGGACACCGTGCGGGGGCTGCTCGGCCTCGGGGACACTCGGGCCCTGCTTCATGATCTTCTTGTACTTGGAGCGCTTGTTCTGGAACCAGATCTTCACCTGGGGGGGCACGGACGGGGGTGAGGGTCTGACACCCCCTAAACCCCCCCGAAACACTCACAGACCCCCCTGCAACACTCACAGACCCCCCCCAAACACTCACAGACCCCCCGAAACACTCACAGACCCCCGAAACACTCACAGACCCCCCCCGAAACACTCACAGACCCCCCTGCAACACTCACAGACCCCCCCAAAACACTCACAGACCCCCCCCGAAACACTCACAGACCCCCCCGAAACACTCACAGACCCCCCTGAAACACTCACAGACCCCCCGAAACACTCACAGACCCCCCCGAAACACTCACAGACCCCCCCTGAAACACTCACAGACCCCCCCCAAACACTCACAGACCCCCCCGAAACACTCACAGACCCCCCTGAAACACTCACAGACCCCCCTGCAACACTCACAGACCCCCCCGAAACACTCACAGACCCCCGAAACACTCACAGACCCCCCGAAACACTCACAGACCCCCCGAAACACTCACAGACCCCCCCCGAAACACTCACAGACCCCCGAAACACTCACAGACCCCCCGAAACACTCACAGACCCCCGAAACACTCACAGACCCCCGAAACACTCACAGACCCCCCCAAACACTCACAGACCCCCCCGAAACACTCACAGACCCCCCCAAAACACTCACAGACCCCCGAAACACTCACAGACCCCCCCCGAAATACTCACAGACCCCCCCCGAAACACTCACAGACCCCCCCGAAACACTCACAGACCCCCGAAACACTCACAGACCCCCCCCGAAACACTCACAGACCCCCGAAACACTCACAGACCCCCCCGAAACACTCACAGACCCCCGAAACACTCACAGACCCCCCCGAAACACTCACAGACCCACCCGAAACACTCACAGACCCCCGAAACACTCACAGACCCCCCAAAACACTCACAGACCCCACCGAAACACTCACAGACCCCCCCAAAACACTCACAGACCCCCCCACACCCCTCCTGGAGCCTCGGGATCTCCCAATCCCGGGATAAACAGCCCGGAGGGGCTGGGGGTGCGGGGTCACCGGGGCTGTGCCCCCCAAAAATGTGTCCCAAATGGAGCCCAGTTACAGGAATTGTGGGGCTGGGGCTGGCCAGGGGGTCCTGGGCCCTCCTGGGGGGATTTGGGGCAGTTTGGAGCTGTTGGGGTTTTTTCCTGCAGGGAGTTTGGGGCAGTTTGGGGCAGTTTAGAGATGTCACCTGTGGGATTTCGGGGCAGTTTGGAGCTGTTGGATTTTTCTCCTGCAGGGAATTTGGGGCAGTTTGGGGCAGTTTGGAGCTGTTGGGAAAGGAAATTTCTCCTTTGGGGAATTTGAAGCAGTTTGGAGCTGTTGGAATTTTTTTCCTGTGGGAATTTGGGGCAGTTTGGGGCAGTTTGGAGATGTCTCCTGTGGGATTTTGGGGCAGTTTGGGGCAGTTTGGAGCTGTTGGAATTTTTTTCCTGTGAGGAATTTGGGGCAGTTTGGAGCTATTAGAGATTTTTCCTTTGGGGAATTTGGGGCAGTTTGAGCTGTTGGGTTTTTTTCCTGTGGGATTTTGGGGCATTTTGAGCTGCAGGGTCTGGGGGATAACACTGCTGCGAGCCCAACCCTTCACACACCACCCAAGACCACTCTGAAGCCGGGAGAGAATTTGGGGAGAGGCCCTGGCAGCCCTCAGAGCGAGGCTGAGTCCCCAAAAATGTCCCCAGCTCCCCCCAGCCCCCTCCGTGTGCCTGTGCCGAGCCGAGCCGAGCCGAGCCGGGCTCCTCCACGCTGTGGGGTGGCGGCCCCGCTCATTCCTGCCCGCGGTCCCCCCCGCGCTGCCGGCAGGTTCCCACTTGTCTCCTCCTTCCCCGGCTTTATGAGCTCGCTTCGCCCCTGGCTCCGGGGCTGCACCGCTGCCGCCTGCCTGTCTCTCCCCATCGCCTTCAAAAACCCACTCGCCCCGTCCCGCGGGCCCGGGGCCGCCCAGCGCCGGGCACGGCCGGGCCGCCAGCCAGGCTCCGGGGCTGGGAAAGTCCCGCAGCCGCTGGGAGGTGCGGGCAGGGGCGCCCCAAACCTCAGCCCTGCGGGCCCACCGGCGCCAGCTTTTCCTCCTCCCTGCACGGCTCGGCTCGGCTCGCTTCCAGCCCGGGACACACACACACAGAGGGGTGGTGGTGGTGGTGGCACAGCCGTACCTGGGTCTGGGTGAGCCCCAGTTGTGCCGCCAGCTCGGCGCGCTCGGGCAGCGCCAGGTACTGGGTTTGCTGGAAGCGCTGGTTCAGCGCCTGCAGCTGCAGGCTGGAGTAGATGGTGCGAGGCTTGCGAAGCTTTTTGGCTCTGGAGCTCGGCCGCAGCTCCGAGCTGGGCAGGGACGGGCACAGCGCGGGGTCTGGGGATGGGGGGAGAGGAGAGGCGGGTGGGTAAAGGCAGCGGGGGGGTAAAGAAACGGCTCAAAACAGCTCAAAACAGCCCCAAAATCGCCCCAAAATCACACCAAATCACCTCAAATCCAGTTCCAAACCATCCCCAAACACCCCGAATCCATTCTCAAAACAGCCCAAGCCACACTAAAAACACCCCAGAACACCCCAAACTACTCCAAATCCACCTCGAACATCCCCCAAACACACACAAAAATCCCAAAACCACCCCAAATCCACTCTCAAAGAATCCCAAAACATCCCCAAACACCCCAAAACACTCCCAAACACCCCCAAATCATCCTGAGCATCCCTAAATTGCCCCAAACACCTGAAACCACCCCAAATCCATTCCCAAACCACCCCAAACCACCCCAAATTCACTCTCAAGCCACCCCAGAACACCCCAACCCACCCCAAACCATCCCAAATCACCCCAAACCACCCCATACTACCCCGAACATCCCCCAAAACCCCAAATCCATTTTCAAATCACCCCAAATCACCCCGAAATCACCCCAAATTCACTCTCAAGCCACCCCAAAACACCTCAAACACCCTAAATCACCCCAACACACCCCAAACCACCCCAAAATCATCTCAAATCACCCCAAATCCAGTCCCAAACCACCCCAAAGCACCCCAAACCACCCCAAACCACCCCAAATCACCCCAACCCCACCCTGGATCACACCCGTGGCCCCCAGGGGTGCCCGTGGAAGGGAGGGGAGGTAAATGGGGTGGGGGCTGCTTTTCACTGGGGTTTGACCCTCAAGTACAGCCGGACAGGAGAAGGAAGGATGGGACCGTTCCCCTGGTGTCACCGTTCACAGTGTCACCATTCACGTGATGTCACCGTTCATGTGGTGCCACCATTCCCCCGGTGTCACCATTCTCCTGGTGTCACCATTGCCCTGGTGTCACTGCTCCCCTGGTGTCACCGTCAATGCAGTGTCACCATTCATGCAGTGGCACTGTTCCCCCAGTGTCACCATTCCCCCGTTGTCACCATTTCCCTGGTGTCACCATTCCCCCAGTGTCACCATTCCCCCGTTGTCACCATTTCCCTGGTGTCACCATTCCCCCAGTGTCACTGTGCCCCCGGTGTCACCATTCCCTCGGTGTCACTGTTCATGTGGTGTCACCATTCCCCTGGTGTCACCGCTCCCCTGGTGTCACCGTTGCCCTGGTGTCACCGTTGCCCTGGTGTCACTGCTCCCCTGGTGTCACCGATTCCCCAGTGTCACCGTTCATGCAGTGTCACCATTCATGCAGTGGCACTGTTCCCCCAGTGTCACCATTGCCCCGGTGTCACCGTTCATGCAGTGTCACCATTCCCCCAGTGTCACTGTTCACGCGGTGTCACCATTCCCTCGGTGTCACTGTTCATGTGGTGTCACCATTCCCCCATTGTCACCCTTCACGTGGTGTCACTGTTCCCCCAGTGTCACCGCTCCCCTGGTGTCACCGTTCCCCTGGTGTCACCATTCCCCCAGTGTCACTGTGCCCCCGGTGTCACCATTCCCTCGGTGTCACTGTTCATGTGGTGTCACCATTCCCCCATTGTCACCATTCCCACATTGTCACTGTTCCCCCAATGCCACCATTCCCCCAGTGTCACTGTTCACGCGGTGTCACCATTCCCCTGGTGTCACCATTCCCCTGGTGTCACCATTCCCACATTGTCACTGTTCCCCCAGTGTCACCGCTCCCCCGGTGTCACCGTTGCCCTGGTGTCACCATTCACGTGGTGTCACCGTTCATGTGGTGTCACCGTTCATGTGGTGTCACTGTTCACCCGGTGCCACCATTCACCCAGTGTCACCATTCCCCTGGTGTCACCGTCCCCGTCCAGCAGCACGTGGTGTCCCACAGGCCTCGGGCCTGGGGGGTCCAGGCAGGGCCCCAGGGGATGGGGGGACACCAGGAGGGACCCCCTGCCTGGGGGTGGCACTGGGGCGGGCTGGGTGTCCCTGGCTGGGGGCTCAGGGGGCAGGGGTGACAGTGGTGACAGTGGTGACAGTGGTGACAGTGGTGACAGTGGCCCGGGGGGGCCCAGGCTGGAGGGGGCAGGTGGGCAGCTGAGGGGCTTGGGGGACACCGTGTGACAAATGGGGGACACCCAGGGGGCTCAGGGGACACTGTGTGACAGATGGGGATCCTGAGGGGCTCAAGGGACACCTGGGTGGCTCAGGGGACACTGTGTGACAGATGGGGGTCCTGAGGGTCTCAGGGGACACCGTGTGACAAATGGGGGCCTCAGAGGACACCGTGGGGCAGATGGGGGTACCAGGGGCAGCCAGGGGGCTCAGGGGACACCGTGTGACAGATGAGGGTCCTGAGGGGCTCAGGGGACACCTGGGTGGCTCAGGGGACACCATGTGACAAATGGGGGCTCAGGGGACACCGTGTGGCAGATGGTGGCCGGGGGCAGCCGGGGGGCTCAGGGGACCCCATGTGACAAATGGGGGACACCCAGGGGTCTATGGGGACAGCATGGGACAGATGGGTGACACCAGGGGGGCTCAGGGGACACCATGAGACAGATGGGGGTCCTGAGGGTCTCAGGGGACACCTGGGTGGCTCAGGGGACACCGTGTGACAGATGGGGGTCCTGAGGGGCTCAGGGGACACCCAGGGGACTCAGGGGACACCATGTGACAAATGAGTGACACCCGAGGGGCCAAGGGGACACCACGTGACAGATGGGTGACAGCCGGGGGGCTCAGGGGACACCGTGTGGCAGTGAGGGTCTCAGGGGACACCCAGGGGACTCAGGGGACACCGTGTGACAAATGGGGGCTCAGGGGACACCGTGTGACAAATGGGGGCTCAGGGGACAATCGGGGGCTCAGAGGACACCGTGTGACAGAAGGGTGACACCCGGGGGGGCTCAAGGGACACCACGTGACAGATTGGTGACACCCGGGGGGGCTCAGGGGACACCACGTGACAGATTGGTGACACCCGGGGGGGGCTCAGTTCGGGGGGTACCCGCTGGGAGCGGCTGATGCTCCCCGTGCCCGCCACTCCTCGATGTCACCCACGTGTCCCCTGCAGCTCGGGACGCTCCGGGAGCGGGGGGGGGACACCAGGGGACACCACCCCTGACCCCCCCAGGACCCCCACCCAGCCCAGCCCAGCCCCCCGCGCCCCCCTTACCTGTGTCCTGCAGCCTCCCCCCCCCGGGGGCCGGGCCGTGCGGGGCGCCGGGGGGCGCGTAGGGCAGGTAGGGACCCCCGGGGGGGGCCCCGGTGGGGAAGGGGAAGGGTCCGGGGCGGCCGAAGGAGGGGAAGGGCGGGGGGTCGTGCTGGGGGGGGCCGTGCAAGGGGAGGGGGAAATGTTGGGGGGCACCGAGCTCCAGGAACGCCGCCTTGGACGGGTCGGAGCCCAGCAGGGACTCGGTCATGGAGCTCATGGTCATGGTCAGGCCGGGCCGAGCCGAGCCGAGCCGAGCCGGGCCGAGCCGAGCCGAGCCGAGCCGAGCCGAGCCGAGCCGAGCTCCCGCCGCCCCCCGACGGCTCCGGCTGCCGCGGCCCCGAGCCCGGGGATGCCCCGAAGGCCCCGCCCAGCCACGCCCCTCCGCAGTGACGTCACTCCCGGGGCACCCCCTTCACCCCATGACAACCCCCCAGTTATGTGTGGGACCCCCTTGGAGGCCATCCCCCCTTTTGTGTCACTGTCACCCTCCCCGGGGCTGGGGGACACCCCGGACCCCCACAATGTCCTGGCGGTGTCCCCAGGGGCTGAGGGGACACCCAGGACCCCCCCAATGTCCTGGGGGTGTCCCCAGTGGGGGTGACCCCGCTTGGGGACCCCTTGCAGGGTGACAAGGGAGAGGACGGTGACCTCGGGGGTGACAAGGACACGATGGGACAGGCAGGGGACAGCTGAGGCCGCCAGCACCCACGGGGGACACGGGGACACCATGGACATGGGGACACGATGGACACGCGTCCCCTCCCCGGGGACACTCCCGGGATGTCCCACGGGGTCCTGTGACCCTGGGGGTCCCCAGCCGCCACCCCGCACCCCAGCAGGGCACAGCGGTGACAATCACCCCAGCCGCTGTCACCGCCTTTGGGGACAGCCAGCGCTGGTGACGGGGTCAGGGAGGCTGCGGTGGCTTTGGGGACATCGGGGTGACACAGCGGGGAAGGGAGCGCTGTCCCTGCTGCCATGGCGGGAAGGGTGACAGCGGGGACAGCGGTGACAGCGGGGACAGCGGGCAGCTGGCAGGGTCCCCTGTCCCCACCCTCGCGCTGGGCCCGGGCCCGGCCGTGTTTCCGTGTGGCCACCGGCTCTGAGTCACCCGCGCCGGGGACAGTGACAGAAATAACCCGGCTGGGACTGAGCCCGGGACACGCGGGGACAGTTGTCCCGGGACACGCGGGGACAGTGTGCTGTCCTGTCCTGGGACACGTGGGGACCCTGTCCTGGGACACACAGGGACAATGTCCTTGTCTTGTCCTGGGACACTTGGTGACAGTGTCCTGTCCCGGGACACGCGGGGACCCTGTCCTGTCCCGGGACACACAAGGACAGTGTCCTACCCCGGCTCTGTGACACTCGGGGACCCTGTCCTGTCCCGGGACACTCAGGGACCTTGTCCTGCCCCGTTCCGGGTCACCCCGGCCTTGCCCTCTGCCCTCTGTCCCCAGCCCAAGGCCAGACCCCTCCCCGATGTCACCTGGGGACAATTCCCGGCTCACCCGGCCCTGTCCCCTTGGCCCTGTCCCCTGTCCCCTGTCCCTGTCCCCTGTCCCCTGTCCCCACTGTCCCCAGCCGTGCCCTGAGGGGGCCACGACCCCCCGGGGACAGACAGGGACAGTCCCCAGCCCCACCCGGGCCACATCCAGAGGAGATTTCCAGATGTTGGAATGCAGCGACCAAAGAGACCCAGAGAGGAAGAGAGCAGGAGGAAGATGAGGAGAGAAGTTCTCAGCTGGATGAAGGAATTTTAGAAGTCGCTGTCACTTTTCACCAAAGTTAAATTTTTATGTTTTTATTTTTTGATGTTTTATGTTGATTTATTGTGGCTGATAGTTGGGGTAAAAAAAGCGAAAACAACTGGGAAGTGAATAAAAGCATATAATGTTTATATAATGTATATTTAATTTATATATATAAACATATATATTTATATATAATATATATTAATATATATTTTATATTAATATATATTTATATATAATATAAATTATATTTAATTTATTATATAATGTTTATTATGTTAGATAATAAAATGTTGCTGCTTGAGACTGTGGGAAAGGAAAGGAAAGGAAAAGGAAAAGGAAAAGGAAAAGGAAAAGGAAAAGGAAAAGGAAAAGGAAAAGGAAAAGGAAAAGGAAAAGGAAAAGGAAAAGGAAAAGGAAAAGGAAAAGGAAAAGGAAAAGGAAAAGGAAAAGGAAAAGGAAAAGGAAAAGGAAAAGGAAAAGGAAAAGGAAAAGGAAAAGGAAAAGGAAAGGAAAGGAAAGGAAAGGAAAGGAAAGGAAAGGAAAGGAAAGGAAAGGAAAGGAAAGGAAAGGAAAGGAAAGGAAAGGGAGAACAAACCAAAGCTCCCCTGATCCGTTTTGATCCCTCTCCTCACTTTCCCCGCCGTGACTCAGCCCCCCCGGCTGCGGACGGGTCCCGGCTTGCCGGGATCGGCTCCCGCCGGCTCCACTCCCCGCCGGGCTCCTCACCCGGCGCGGGGGGCACCCAGGGGGGGCTGGGGCTGGGGGCGGCACCCCCCACAGAGGGTCCTGGTGGGTGATCCCAGAGATGTCCCAGGGTGGGGACACGGAGCCCCCCTTGGTGCTTTCCCAGCTCTCTGATGTGAGGTGGAGGGAAGAAATGGCCAGAATTGGTAAAAGTGGCCCAAAATGTGCACCCCAAAGCAGGGGGGCCGGGGGGTGCAGGGCGCTGCAGGATGGGGTCCCCATCCCATCCCACTGATCCCATCCCACTGATCCCATCCCATTGACCCCATTGATCCCACTGATCCCATTGATCCTTTCCCATCCCATCCCATCCTACTGATACCATCCCATTGACCCCATTGACCCCATTTATCCCATTGACCCCACTGATCCCATTGACCCCATTGACCCCACTGATCCCACTGATCCCACTGATCCCATTAATCCTATCCCACTGATCCCATCCCATTGACCCTGTCCCACAGATCCCATTGACCCCATTGACCCCACTGACCCCATTGATCCCACTGATCCCATCCCACTGATCCCACCCCACCCCATTGGTCCCACTCCATCCCATCCCATCCCATCCCACCCCACTGAGCCAATGGGGAGGGGACTCCCCCCCTTTAGGGATCTCCAGGGGGATCCCACGGGAAGTGGCAGCCCAGGGGGAGCAGTGGGACAGTGGTGACACCATCCTCATCCTCCTCATCCTCATCCTCCTCCACATCCTCCTCCTCATCCTCATCCTCCTCAACCCCCTCATCCTCATCCTCCTCATCCTCCTCTGCCCTCTGGGTCGGGGGTCTGAAGGTGCCAATCCCTGCTCTGTGCCAAGGGTGGGCACGGGGACAGGGACAGGGATGGGGACAGGGACAGGGACAGACCGGGGCGGGTCCCAGCCCCGCTCGGTGTCACCGGGGACTCACAGGGACAGGTCAGGACGGGTCCCAGCCCTGCTCGGTGTCACCGGGGGCTCACAGGGACAGGGACAGGGACAGGGACAGGGATGAGACAGACCGGGGCGGGTCCCAGCCCTGCTCGGTGTCACCGGGGGCCAGCAGGGACAGATTGGGGCGGGTCCCAGCCCCGCTCGGTGTCACCGGGGACTCACAGGGACAGACTGGGGCGGGTCTCAGCCCCTCTCGGTGTCACCGGGGGCCGGCAGGGACAGGTCAGGACGGGTCCCAGCCCTGCTCGGTGTCACCGGGGACTCACAGGGACAGACCGGGACAGGTTCCAGCCCCGCTCGGTGTCACCGGGGGCTCTCAGGGCCAGACCGGAGCTGCCGCAGCCGAGCTCGGGGTTTGCAGCGCGGCCCCGCTGCCAAGACAAACACATCGCCTCAACCCGCGTGAAATTAAAAAAAATAAATCACGGCCGCGCTCGCAGCCAAACCCGAGCCCAGGAGGTGCCGGCACACGCCGGGGCCCACTCGGTGGCCGGGAAGGACACTCGGGGGGGACATTGTCACCGATTGTCACCGGCTGTCACCGAGCCCGGGATGCTCCCGCCACCCTCGGGGCTGCGGATCCACCCGGGGCTGATGAAAGCAGGAAGGATGAAAGGAGAAAAGCAGGGAGGAGGAGGAGGAGGAGGAAAAAGGGAGCAGGGGGGGGAGGCAGCACCGCGTGTGCCAGGTAAACCAAGCCCAAAGATCCCCCCGAGATAAAGGGAGATCCCCAGAGCTGTAATTAGGCTGCAGAGAGATAGAGCGGCGCGGGGAAAGCCTGGAGCCGGCGGCAGGAATGCTGCAGCCTTAATGGCAGC
This sequence comes from Acrocephalus arundinaceus, assembly GCA_021534815.1. Classification (NCBI taxonomy): domain Eukaryota; kingdom Metazoa; phylum Chordata; class Aves; order Passeriformes; family Sylviidae; genus Acrocephalus; species Acrocephalus arundinaceus. The sequence continues at coordinate 474,047 of JAJEOU010000102.1, read as the reverse complement.
CCAAGGAGAAGTTAATAACAAGGCCGGAGCAGTCGGAGCAGACAGCCTGGCGTCTGCCCTCCCACACGCCCGAGCTGCCACCGCCGAGCAGCCGCGCTCGCTGCGGCCCGGGATGGGCCCGGGATGGGCCCGGGGAGGGCGGGGAGAGGCTGCAGCGAGGCCTGGGCTACCCCCGCCGCTCCCCTCCGGGTTTTGGGGTGTCTTGGGACGGGGAAAAGCCGGGCTCCCCTCTGGGTTTGGGGGGACATCCAGGGAGGGGAAAGTCCTGGTCCCAGGGGCTGCTCCATCTGGGCTCCTCCCGCCACTCCCCTCCGGGTTTTGGGGCGTCTTGGGACGGGGAAAAGCCGGGCCTGGGGTGAGGGGACAATGGGGACTGGGGGGGACATCCAGGGAAGGGAAAGTCCCGGCCCCAGGGGCTGCTCCTGTTGCGCTCCCCCCGCTGCCCCGGGCCACCCCCTCCGGTTTTTGGGGTGTCTGGGGACCGGGAAAAGCCGGGTCCGGGATGAGGGGACAATGGGGAGCATCTCTGGGATCGGGGGGACATCCAGGGAAACTCGCAGCCCCAGGGCCTGTAGGGGAGCAGAGACCCCCGGGTTTGTTCCCCGTATGGTACCAGACACCCCCGGAGTCCCCATGGAGCCCCCAGGGCTGCTCCCCCCGGTTTTTGGGGCGTCTTGGGACCGGGAAAAGCCGGGCTCCCCTCTGGGTTTGGGGGGACATCCAGGGAAGGGAAAGTCCCGGCCCCAGGGGCTGCTCCTGCTGGGCTCCCCCCGCCGCTCCCTTCCGGGTTTTGGGGTGTCTTGGGACAGGGAAAAGCCAGACCGGGGTGAGGGGATAATGGGGAGCATCTCTGAGACGGGGGCGACATCCAGGGAGGGGGAAGTCCCGGCCCCAGGGCCCGGAGGGGAGCAGAGACCCCCGGGTTTGCCCCCCCGGATGGTGCCAGACACCCCCAGAGCCCCCACAGAGCCCCCAGGGCTGCTCCCCCCGGTTTTGGGGGTGTCTCGGCACCAGGAAAAGCCAGTCCGGGGGAGCAGGGGGGACATCCAGGGCGGGGAAAGTCCCGGCCCCAGGGGCTGCTCCTGCTGGGCTCCCCCCGCCACTCCCCTCCGGGTTTTGGGGTGTCTGGGGACCGGGAAAAGCCGGGTCCGGGATGAGGGGACAATGGGGAACATCTCTGGGATCGGGGGGACATCCAGGGAAACTCGCAGCCCCAGGGCCCGTAGGGGAGCAGAGACCCCCGGGTTTGTTCCCCGTATGGTACCAGACACCCCCGGAGTCCCCATGGAGCCCCCAGGGCTGCTCCCCCCGGTTTTTGGGGTGTCTCGGCACTGGGAAAAGCCGTGCTCCCCTCTGGGTCTGGGGGGACATCCAGGGAGGGGAAAGTCCCGGCCCCAGGGGCTGCTCCTGCTGGGCTCCCCCCACCGCCCCGGGCCGCTCCCCTCCGGGTTTTGGGGTGTCTTGGGACGGGGAAAAGCCAGACCGGGGTGAGGGGACAATGGGGAGCATCTCTGGGATCGGGGGGACATCCAGGGAGGGGAAAGTCCCGGCCCCAGGGCCCGTAGGGGAGCAGAGACCTCCGAGTTTGCCCCCCTGGATGGTGCCAGACACCCCCGGAGCCCCCACAGAGCCCCCAGGGCTGCTCCCCCCGGTTTTTGGGGTGTCTTGGGATCGGGAAAAGCCGGGCTCCCCTCTGGGTTCGGGGGGACATCCAGGGAAGGGAAACTCGCGGCCTCAGGGCCCAGAGGGGACCCCGAGTTTGCCCCCCCGGATGGTGCCAGACACCCCCGCAGCCCCCCGGGCCGCTGTCCCCGCAGTGGATCTGCCAGGACCTGGTGGCGCAGAGGTGGCCCCAGGGGACACAGGGACGTGGGAGGTGACAGCGATGTCACACCGGGGGTTGGGCGGTTGCAGAGGGGAAGCGAAGCTCGAGTTCATTCCCTCCCCTCCTCCCTTTTATTTTAAAAGCTCCGACGAGTCCAGGATTTTAAATTTTAAATTTTCTGCCAGAAGAATTCCCAAAAATTCCTGGTCCCAGCTCCGGGTGAACCCCGGCTCCCCCCGGGAGTCCCCAGCCCCAATTCCGGCACCCCCAGGGTCTCTCCCCACCCCGGACATTCCTTGCAGGGTTCATTAACAGCCTGGGATTAATTGCGGGGCCACAATTAATTAATTAATTAATTTTCCCGCTGTGGGGATTCCCCCCGCACGAAGCAACTTTGGGGGATAATTAATTAATTAATTCATTGGGGGATAATTAATGATCTATTCCCCATTCGGGGAAGGTGCGAGGCAGATTTAATCAATTTAATCAATTAACTCCGCTCATTAACCTCGGCCCGGCCCCGCTGATTGGGGAAGGGCAGCACTCACCGAGGATTTTGGGATCTTCGCTCCCGTCTCCCCCAAATTCCAGGAGCTGCAGGGGCTGGAGAGGAGCCGGAGCTTCCTGCGGCCACCGGAGCCACGGCCCCGCCACAGGGAACGCCCCGGAGCCCCCGAGTGACCCTCGGGAGGGGCAGAGACCCAAATCCCACATCCCAAATATCAGATCACAGATCCCAGATCCCAAATCCCAAATATCAGATCACAGATTTCAGATCCCAAATTCCAGATCCCAAATCTCAATTCCCAGATCCCAAATATCAGATCACAGATCCCAAATCTCAGATCCCAAATTCCAAATCTCAGATCCCAAATTCCAAATCCCAGATCCCAAATCTCAGATCCCAAATTCCAAATCCCAGATCCTAAATCTCAATTCCCAGATTCCAAATCCCAGATCCTAAATCTTAATTCCCAAATTTCAGATCCCTAATTCCAATTCCCAGATTCCAAATCTTAACTCCCAAATCCGAGATCCTAAACCCCAGATCTCAAATCCCAAATGTCAGATCCCAAATCCCAGATCCTAAATCTCAATTCCCAAATCCCAGATCCCAAATATCAGATCCCAAATATTAATTCCCAAATCCCAAATCCAGGACCCCAAATCCCAAATCCCAGATCTCAGATCCCAAATCTCAATTCCCAGACCCCAAATCTCAGTTCCCAAATCCCAAATCCCAGACCCCAAATCTCAGTTCCCAAATCCCAAACCTCAGTTCACAGATCCCAAATCCCAGACCCCACATCCCAGATCTCATTCCCAAATCCCAGATCCCAAATCTCAATTCTCAAATCTCAATTCCCAAATTCTTGACCCCAAATCCCAAATCCCAGATTCCAGACCCCAAACCCCACACCCAGCCCCACAGAATTCCCAAACCCCGGCCCCGGGTCCCGGGGGTCTCAGCCCGTGCGGGGTCCCCGGTGGGGTCAGCGCTGTCCCTGCGGTGTGGGGCGATCCCAATCAGCGCCCCCACTCTCGCTAATTAAAACCGGCGCAATTAGCGGCGCGGGAAATCGTTCCTCTGCCGCTCCTGGTTGTTTTGTCTCGGGTTTTTGTTGTTGTTGTTGTTGTTGTTCCTCTCCGCCTGTGCCGGGGCCGAGGAATTCCTGGAGCCTCCGGGGCCGAATTCCCGGGATCCGGAGAGGTTTTCCCGGGATTTTCCCTGGTTGGGAACACCCCGGAGCGGGGAGGGGGTCCCGGGGATGGGGTGGGAGCGCCCCCGGGCTCGCCCCGGGCTGTCCCCGCTGCGTTCGATCCCTGCCGATCCCGCAGGGGGAAAGCCGGGAGTGACAGACACCGACAGGGGTGACAGACACCGACAGGAGTGACAGACACTGGCAGGGGTGACAGTGGCAGGGGTGACAGACACTGACAGGGGTGACAGTGACAGGGGTGACAGACACCGACAGGAGTGACAGACACTGGCAGGGGTGACAGTGGCAGGGGTGACAGACACTGACAGGGGTGACAGTGACAGGGGTGACAGACACCAACAGGAGTGACAGACACCGACAGGGGTGACAGACACCGGCAGGGGTGACAGACACCGACAGGGGTGACAGTGGCAGGGGTGACTGACAGTGACAGGGGTGACAGACACCGATTGGGGTGACAGACAGTGAGAGGGGTGACATACAGTGACAGGGGTGACTGACACTGACAGGAGTGACAGGCAGACACTGACAGGAGTGACAGACACTGACAGGGGTGACACTGACAGGGGTGACAGACACTGACAGGGGTGACAGACACTGACAGGAGTGACAGACACTGACAGGGGTGACACTGACAGGGGTGACAGACACTGACAGGAGTGACAGACACCGGCAGGAGTGACAGACAGTGACAGGGGTGACATACAGTGACAGGGGGGGCCCCGGCTGGGGTGGCCCCGGCAGGAGCCCGGCAGGCCTGACAGGGTGACACTGGCAGGGGTGGCAGGGTGACATCGGCAGGACCCCGGCAGGACCCTGGCAGGGTGACATCAATAGGGTGACAGTGGCAGGGCTGGCAAGGTGACAGTGCCAGTGTGACATCAGCAGGGTGACAGTGGCAGGGCTGGCACGATGACACTGGTAGGACCCAGCAGGACCCTGGCAAAGCTGGCAGGGTGACACCAACAGGGTGACACTGGCAGAGTTGGCACGGTGACACTGTCATGGTGACACTGGCAGGGTGACACCAGCAGGGCTGGCAGGGTGACACTGTCATGGTGACACCGGCAGGGCTGGCAGGGTGACACCGATAGCCCGCAGCCATCTCAGTGACACCCCCACCCCAGGTGACCCCCGCTGTCACTTTGGTGACATCCGTGTCCCCAAAGCCACCGAGCCGAGGCACAGCCGGGCCCCGGGGCCACCCGGGCCGGTCGGGCCGGTGTCACCTGCCGTGTCCCCACGCTGCCACCGCGGCTCGCAGGGGCTCATTAGTGGCGGTGACAATCCCGGCAGCACGCGCCGGGCATTTCCAGCCCGGGGGACAGCCAGGGAGGGACACGCGGCGACAAACGGCCCGTGTGTCACCGAGGTGCCATTAAGTGACGCCCGGGAGTCTCCCGGAGCCACCCCGAGGGCTCCTGAGGGCCAAAATCACCCCGGGCACGGCCGGGAGCGCTCAGGGGACTTGGCCCGAGGGAGGCGACATCACCCGGGGGGCGGTGGCACCGGGGTGGGACCGTCCTGTCACATCTCTGTCCCTTCCCTGTCCCACCCCTGTCCCCCTCGTCCCACCCCTGTCCCCTCCCTGTCCCCTCCCTGTCCCATCTCTGTCCCCATCCCTGTCCCATCCCTGTCCCATCCCTGTCCCATCCCTGTCCCTTCCCTGTCCCTCCCCTGTCCCCCCTTGTCCCATCCCTGTCCCCATCCCAGTCCCCATCCCTGTCCCTGTCCCCATCCCTGTCCCCTCCCTGTCCCATCCCTGTCCCATCCCTGTCCCATCCCTGTCCCCTCCCTGTCCCTCCCTGTCCCATCCCTGTCCCTGTCCCATCCCTGTCCCATCCCTGTCCCCTCCCTGTCCCACTCCTGTCCCCTCCCTGTCCCATCCCTGTCCCATCCCTGTCCCCATCTCTGTCCCACCCCTGTCCCCTCCCTGTCCCATCCCTGTCCCTGTCCCATCCCTGTCCCCATCCCTGTCCCACCCCCAGCACCCACCCGCGGCTCGGGGTCCTTTTCCTGTCCCCGGGAGTGTCCCCGTGGCTCAGGTGACACACGAACCTCCCGGGGCTGAAAATCCCAGGTTTGAAGGCGAAAATCCCCAGGTTTGAGGGCAAACCCCAGCTTTGAAACCCAAAATCCCAGGTTGAGGCCAAAAATCCCAGGTTTGAACCCCAAAATCTCAGATTTGAAGCCCAAAATCCCAAATTTGAAGCCCAAAATTCCCGGTTTGAGACCAAAAATCCCAGGTTTGAGGCGAAAATCCCAGGTTTGAAGCCCAAAAATCCCAGGTTTGAAGCCAAAGACCCCAGGTTTGAAGGCAAAAATCCCAGGTTTGAAGGGAAATCCCAAATTGTGGCCAAAAATCCCAGATTTGAAGCCAAAATCCCAGGTTTGAGGGCAAATCCCAGGTTTGAAACCCAAAATCCCAGGTTGAGGCCAAAAATCCCCGGTTTGAAGCCCAAAATCCCAGGTTTGAAGGCAAAATCACAGGTTTGAACCCCAAAATCTCAGGTATGAAGGGAAATCCGAAATTGTGGCCAAAAATCCCAGATTTGAAGCCCAAAATCCCATGTTTGAGGGCAAAATCCCAGGTTTGAACCCCAAAATCTCAGATTTGAAGCCCAAAATCCCAAATTTGAAGCCAAAAATCCCCAGTTTGAACCCCAAAATCTCAGATTTGAAGCCAAAAATCCCAGATTTGAACCCCAAAATCTCAGATTTGAAGCCAAAATCCCCGGTTTGAAGCCCAAAAATCCCCGATTTGAGCCCAACCCCCCGTCCCCGCCGCCCCCCCAGTTCCAGCCGCCCTCCAGGTGCGCTCCCCACTGACCCCCCGGCCCCTCCCGCCCCTCGCAGCCCCCGAATCCTTCCCGGCTCATCGGGCTCTGAATGGGGCTGGAATTCCTTAATCCCCCCTCGGGGCAGCCCCGTAACCCAACCCGGGCGGGCACAAAGCCGGGGGGCGGCCCGGGGGGGTCCCGGCTGCTCCCGGGGGTGCCCCGCGGTTCCTTTGAAGGTCCCGGCCCGGTTTTTGTCTCCCGTGTCCCGGGAGATCGCAGCTGGCACGGCCGGGCCCGCCGGGGGTCGCGTTTCACCGGCTTTGTTCCCACCCCGGGCACGGGAGGGGGGTTGGAAGGGTTTGGGGTTGGGTTTTAACCCCACAGAGGTGCCAGAACATTCCCTGGAGTGTCCCGGTCACCCAGGGCGGGATGTCCCCTCCACCCGGCCCTGTCCCTGTCCCCTGGCTGAGCTCGGCTCCAGCTGCGGCCTCGGGAGAACCCGGTGCCATTTTTACATCTTTTCCATTCCTTTTCCTTTTTTTCCCATTAATTTTCCATCTTTTCCCTTCCCTTTCCATCTTTTCCATTAATTTCCCATCTTTTCTGTCTTTTCCATTCCTTTTCCATCTTTTCCATTCCTTTTCCATCTTTTCCATTCCTTTTCCATCTTTTCCATTTGCTTTCCATCTTTTCCAATAATTTTCCATCTTTTCCATTCCCTTTCCATCTTTTCCATTCTTTTTCCATCTTTCCCATTCCTTTCCCATCTTTCCCATTCCTTTTCCATCTTTTCCATTCGTTCCTCTTTTCCCTCACATCATCCCCGTGAGTAATTCGGGAGCGGCCGCTCCCGGCCCTGCCAGCGGCTCCGGGGCCACCCCGGGCAGCAGCAGCAGCAGGAGGAGGAGGAGGAGGAGGAGGAGGAGGAGGAGGAGGAGGAGGAGGAGGAGGAGGAGGAGGAGGAGGAGGAGGAGGAGGGTGAGGAGGAGGAAGGATTCTCTCTTTTTCCATCACTGTCTGCCCATGGAAAAAATTCCCCGGGTTTTTTTTTTTCCACCTTTATTTTCAAGCACTGAGAGGTCACAGAGGAGCAGCAGCTCCTGACCCCGGCCAGGGTGGGGGACAGGGACACCGGGGACACCGAGGACACCAGCACAGACACAGGGGACAGCAGGGACACCGGGGACATCAGGGACACCGGTGACACCATGGACAGCAGGAACACAAGGACACCAGGGACAGTGGGGACACTGAGGACAACAGGGACATTGGGGACACCAGGGACACCGGGGACACCGGGGACACGGGGGGACAGCAGGGACAGCAGGGACACCGGTGACAAAAGGGCCACCAGGGCCAGCAGGGCCAGCAGGGCCACTGGGGACACTGGGGACACCGAGGACACCAGGGACACCAGGGACACCGGCAGGGACACGGGGGACACCGGGGACACCAGGGAGAGCAGGGACAGCACGGACACTGAGGACAGCAGGGACACTGGGGACACTGGGGACACCAGGGGACACCAGCACAGACACGGGGGGACTGTAGGGTCAGCAGGGACAGCAGGGACACCAGGACACCGAGGACACCGGCGACAAAAGTGCCACCAGGGCCAGTGGGGACACTGGGGACACTGAGGACACCGGGGCCACCAGGGCCAGCCCTGGGGAGCAGCCGAGCCCCCCGCAGCCCCGGGCGGGGCAGGATCCTCCCGCAGCCCCGGGGGCAGAAGGTGGAGCTTGGCTGGGGCCGGGGCCACCTCAGCTGCCAGGGCTCGGTCACCCGGTGCCACCGGCTCCCATGGGACCTGCCGGGCCGGATTCCTGCCGGGACATCCCTGCCAGGGCCGCGGATCAAAGGCGGCGGGACCGGGACGTGCGAGGGACGGGGACGTGTGAGCGCCGCTCACGTGGGGCTGTCCCGGTTCCACCGGAGCCGCGGGGCCGGGAATGTTTGTGCACGTGGGGTTTGTCCATGTGGGATTTATCCATGTGGGGTTTGTCCATGTGGGGTTTGTCCATTGGGATTTATCCATTGGGATTTATCCATGTGGGGTTTATCCATGTGGGGTTTGTCCATGTGGGGTTTATCCATGTGGGGTTTGTCCATGTGGGATTTATCCATGTGGGGTTTATCCATGTGGGATTTATCCATGTGGGGTTTGTCCATGTGGGATTTATCCATGTGGGGTTTATCCATGCAGGATTTATCCATGTGGGGTTTGTCCATGTGGGGTTTGTCCATGTGGGGTTTGTCCATGTGGGGTTTATCCATGTGGGGTTTGTCCATGTGGGGTTTGTCCATGTGGGATTTATCCATGTGGGATTTATCCATGTGGATTTATCCGTGTGGGATTTGTCCATGTGGGGTTTGTCCATGTGGGGTTTATCCATGTGGAATTTATCCATGTGGGATTTATCCATGTGGGATTTATCCATGTGGGGTTTATCCATGTGGGATTTATCCATGTGGATTTATCCATGTGGGATTTATCCATGTGGGGTTTGTCCATGTGGGGTTTGTCCATGTGGGGTTTATCCATGTGGGGTTTATCCATGTGGGGTTTGTCCATGTGGGGTTTATCCATGTGGGATTTATCCATGTGGATTTATCCATGTGGGGTTTATCCATGTGGGATTTATCCATGTGGGGTTTATCCATGTGGGATTTATCCATGTGGATTTATCCATGTGGGGTTTATCCATGTGGGATTTATCCATGTGGATTTATCCATGTGGGGTTTATCCATGTGGGGTTTGTCCATGTGGGATTTATCCGTGTGGGATTTATCCATGTGGGATATAATAAATATAAATATAAATATAAATATAAATATAAATATAACTATAACTATAACTATAACTATAACTATAAATATAAATATAAATATAAATATAAATATAAATATATAATTAATAAATCCTGGGATTTATTCACATGGGATTTATCCATGTGGGATTTATCCATGTGGGGATTTATCCATTTGGGATTTATCCACATGAGATTTATTCACATTGGATTTATTCATACTGGATTTTATCCACATGGGATTTATCCATGCAAGGTTTATCCATGTGGAGTTTTTCCATGTGGAATTTATCCACACTGAATTTATCCATGTGGGATTTATCCACCTGGGATTTATTCCCATTGGATTTATCCATATGGGATTTATCCATTGGGATTTATCCATGTTGGATATAATAAATATAAATATAAATATATAAATATAATGAATAAATCCTGGGATTTATTCACATGAGATTTATCCATATGGGATTTATCCATTGGGATTTATCCATGTGGGATATAATAAATATAAATATAAATATATAAATATAATGAATAAATATTGGGATTTATCCATGTGGGATTTATCCATGTGGGGTTTATCCATGTGGGATTTATCCACCTGGGATTTATTCACACTGGATTTATCCATATGGGATTTATCCATTGGGATTTATCCACCTGGGATTTATTCCCATGGGATTTATCCATGTTGGATATAATAAATATAAATATAAATATAAATATAAATATAAATATAAATATATAAATATAATGAATAAATCCTGGGATTTATTCACATTGGATTTATCCACGCAGGATTTTTCCACCTGGGATTTATCCATGTGGGATTTCCCTGTGCTCACCCTTTATCCCATCCTGAATTCCCTCTCTTCCCACCATCCCAAATCCTCTCCAAATTCCTCCCTTTCCTCCCGAGCATCTCCAGAACCGGCTGGGACCATCCCTGCCCCTCTTCCATGTGACCCCACTCATGGATTGACCCTTTTGGGGAATTTTTGGGAGTTTTTGGGGAGTTTTTTTGGGAATTTTTTGGGAGTTTTTGGGAGTTTTCGGGGAGTTTTTTGGGAGTTTTTGGGGAGTTTTTTGGGGAATTTTTTGGGAGTTTTTTTGGGGAATTTTTGGGGGAATTTTTTGGGAGTTTTTGGGGAAATTTTGGGAGTTTTTGGGGAGTTTTTTGGTGAGTTTTTGGGAGTTTTTTGGGGAATTTTTGGGGAGGTTTTTTGGGGAATTTTTTGGGAGTTTTTTGGGAGTTTTGGGGGAGTTTTGGGGGAGTTTTTTGGGAGTTTTTGGGGAGTTTTTTGGGAGTTTTTTGGGAGTTTTTTGGGAGTTTTTCGGGAGTTTTGGGGGAGTTTTTGGGGAGTTTTTTGGGAGTTTTGGGGGAGTTTTTGGGGAGTTTTGGGGGAGTTTTTTGGGAGTTTTTGGGGAGTTTTTTGGGGAATTTTTGGGAGTTTTTGGGAATTTTGGGGATTTTTTTAGGAAGTTTTGGGGAATTTGTGGGAGTTTTTGGGGAGTTTTTTGGTGAGTTTTTGGGGAGTTTTTTGGTGAGTTTTTGAGGAGTTTTTTGGTGAGTTTTTGAGGAGTTTTTTGGTGAGTTTTTGGGGAGTTTTTTGGTGAGTTTTTGGGGAGTTTTTGGGGAGTTTTGGGGGAGTTTTTTGGGAGTTTTGGGGGAGTTTTTTGGGAGTTTTTTGGGAGTTTTGGGTGAGTTTTTGGGGAATTTTTGGGAGTTTTTGGGGAGTTTTTGGGGAGTTTTGGGGGAGTTTTTTGGGATTTTTGGGGGAGTTTTTTGGGGAGTTTTTTGGGGAGTTTTGGGGGAGTTTTTTGAGAGCTTTTTGGGAGTTTTTGGGGAGTTTTTTGAGGAGTTTTTTGGGAGTTTTTTTGGGGAGTTTTTTGGGGAATTTTTTGGGAGTTTTTGGGGAATTTTTTGGGAGTTTTTGGGGAGTTTTTTGGTGAGTTTTTGGGGAGGTTTTTTTGGGAGTTTTTGGGGAATTTTTAGGAGTTTTTTTGGAGTTTTTGGGAGTTTTTAGGGAGTTTTGGGGGAGCTTTTTGGGAGTTTTTTGGGAGTTTGGGGGGAGTTTTTTGGGAGGTTTTGGGGAATTTTTGGGAGTTTTTTGGGAGTTTTTGGGGAGTTTTTTGGGAGTTTTGGGGGAGTTTTTTGGGAGGTTTTGGGGAGTTTTTTGGGGAATTTTTTGGGAGTTTTTTTGGGGAATTTTTTGGGGAATTTTTTGGGAGTTTTTGGGGAATTTTTGGGAGTTTTTGGGGAGTTTTTTGGTGAGTTTTTGGGGAGTTTTTTGGTGAGTTTTTGAGGAGTTTTTTGGTGAGTTTTTGGGGAGTTTTTTGGGAGTCTTTTGGGAGGTTTTTGGGGAGTTTTTTGGGAGTTTTGGGGAGTTTTTGGGAGCTTTTCCAGCCCGCCCAGCACCTCATCCCGATCCCAGCCCACATCCCGGCCCGCATTCCTCAGCCCCGAGTCAGGTGCCGGTCCTGTCCCGGTTCCTCCCGGGCCAACACCCACGGGGAGGCGGCGCCGGCCCCGCCGCGGCCCGGGCCGGGCTCTGGGAGCGGATGCGACTCCCGGGAGTTCAGCCCGGCCTGCCCAGGATCTTTATCTCATCCCCGGGCAGAGAGGAAGTGCGGGAGATCGGAATCTGGGGCTGGAAATGGGCCGGGATCGGGCTCAGCCCACACGGCCTCACCTGGGGATGGAATTCCTGGAGAATTTTTGGATCCCTGGCAGTGCCAAGGCCATGGTGGAGAGGGCCTGGGATGGAATTCCCAGAGAAATTGTGAATTCCTGGATCCTTGGCAGTGCCCAGGTTAGGCTGGGATGGAATTCCAGGAGAATTTTTGGATCCCTGGAAGCATCGAGGCCAGGCTGGGGAGGGTTGGGATGGAATTCCTGCAGAATTTTTGGACTCCCCGGGTCCTGCGGGGTCGCTCCTGCCCCGGGGCTGCTCCTGGGGGGCTGAACCGGAGAATTCGGGGGTGATTTGGGGTGGGAGGGTCTGGAATCCCATCCTGGTCCTTCCTGGGAACGGGTCCTGCTGTCCCAGGTTATCCCAGCCCGGCCTGGGCGCTGCCAGGGATCCAAAAATTCTCCAGGAATTCTATCCCAGGCCTTGGGCGCTGCCAGGGATCCAAAAATTCTGCAGGAATTCCATCCCAACCTGGCCTGGGCACTGCCAGGGACCCAAAAATTCTGCAGGAATTCCATCCCAGGCACTGCCAGGGATCCAAAAATTCTCCAGGAATTCCATCCCAGGCCTTGGGCACTGCCAGGGATCCAAAAATTCTCCTGGAATTCCATCCCAACCTAACCTGGGCACTGCCAGGGACCCAAAAATTCTGCAGGAATTCCATCCCAGGCCTTGGGCACTGCCAGGGATCCAAAAATTCTGCAGGAATTCCATCCCAGGCACTGCCAGGGATCCAGGGATCCAAAAATTCTCCAGGAATTCCATCCCAACCTAACCTGGGCACTGCCAGGGATCCAAAAATTCTCCTGGAATTCCATCCCAACCTAACCTGGGCACTGCCAGGGACCCAAAAATTCTGCAGGAATTCCATCCCAGGCACTGCCAGGGATCCAAAAATTCTCCAGGAATTCCATCCCAGGCCTTGGGCACTGCCAGGGATCCAAAAATTCTCCTGGAATTCCATCCCAACCTAACCTGGGCACTGCCAGGGATCCAAAAATTCTGCAGGAATTCCATCCCAACCTAACCTGGGCACTGCCAGGGATCCAAAAATTCTGCAGGAATTCCATCCCAGGCCTTGGGCACTGCCAGGGATCCAAAAATTCTCCAGGAATTCCATCCCAGGCACTGCCAGGGATACAGGGATCCAAAAATTCTCCTGGAATTCCATCCCAACCTAACCTGGGCACTGCCAGAGATCCAGGAATTCACAATTTCTCTGGAAATCCCATCCCAGGCCTTGCACAGTTCCAGGGATTCAGGAATCCAAAAATTCTCCAGGAATTCCATCCCAACCCTCCCCAGCCTGGCCTTGGATGCTTCCAGGGATCCAAAAATTCTCTGGGAATCCCATCCCAGCCTTCCCCAATCTGACCTGGGCACTTCCAGGGATTCAGAAATCCACAATTTCTCTGGGAATCCCATCCCAGGCCCTCCCTAACCTGAGCTGGGCACTGCCAGGGATCCAGGGGATCCAAAAATTCTCAAGACCCCAGAGCAGCCCCCAAAAATGGAAATATCCCATCCTTGGGGACCAAAACCAGACATGTCCCATCCTTGGGGACCAGAGCCAGATCCCTGAGCTGGGACAGACCCCAGATCAGCCCCCAAAATTGGAAATGTCCCATTCCTGAGCCGGGACAGACCCGGGAACAGCCCCCAAAATTGGAAATTTCCCATCCCTGTGCTGGGACAGGCCCTGGAACAGCCCCCAAAAATGGAAATATCCCATTCCTGAGCCGGGACAGACCCGGAACAGCCCCCAAAATTGGAAATTTCCCATCCCTGTGCTGGGACAGGCCCTGGAACAGCCCCCAAAAATGGAAATATCCTATCCTTGGGGACCAAAATTGGAACTGTCCCATCCTTGGGGACCAGAGCCACATCCCTGAGCTGGGACAGACCCCAGATCAGCCCCCAAAATTGGAAATGTCCCATTCCTGAGCCGGGACAGACCCGGGAACAGCCCCCAAAATTGGAAATGTCCCATTCCTGAGCCGGGACAGACCCCAGATCAGCCCCCAAAATTGGAAATGTCCCATTCCTGAGCCGGGACAGACCCGGGAACAGCCCCCAAAATTGGAAATATCCGATCCCTGTGCTGGGACAGGCCCTGGAACAGCCCCCAAAATTGGAAATATCCCATTCCTGAGCTGGGACAGACCCAGAGCAGCCCCCAAAATTAAAAATAGCCCATCTCTGAGCCGGGATAGACCCGGGAGCAGCTCCCCCAAAATTGGAAATATCCCATTCCTGAACCGGGAGAGACCCCAGATCAGCCCCCAAAATTGGAAATTTCCCATCCCTGAGCCGGGACAGACCCGGGAACAGCCCCCAAAATTGGAAATATCCCATCCCTGAGCCGGGAGAGACCCGGAGCAGCCCCGGGCCCATCCGGGGTGACGGGCCCGGCCCGGCTGCGGGTGATTCACGCCGGCCGCTGCCAGAGAAGCTCCCGGAGCCTTTGAAGTGCGGCTTGGGCAGCGCTGCAGCCCCGGAGCCGCGCTGGGGCCGGAGCGCAGGGAAGGGAGGCAGGAAAAGTTGGGAAGAGGCTCAGCCTGAGCGTTCCCCAGGGACCGGGAGCGATGCCTCCGGTGGAGAGCCGGGATAATGAAACCGGGGATGCTGCAGAAATTTAATTTCGTTTAATTAAAAATTAAAAAAAAAAAGAAAAAACAAAGAAAAAGGCGGTGAGAAGAAAGGATGGGGGATGGATCATCCCGGGAAAGCTCCCCCGGGATTTGGGATGGGCTCCAGGCAGGGCTGGGTGGGCTGGGCCGGGTTCCCGCAGCTCCTCCCGGGGCTCCGGGGAGGCTCCCGGGGAGGGGGACCCGGGGGGCCGGGGGGGTTCCAGCCCCAGGGATTTGGGGGTGCAGGAGGTGGGATCAGATCCTGGAGCTGCCGGGGCCGGGGGAAAGGAGCACGGGATGGGGCTGGCAGGAGGAATTCGGATATCCCAAATTAAAGCTGTGGGATGGGATGGGATAAACCCATGGGATGGGATAAATCCATGGGGTGGGATGGGATAAATCCATGGGATGGGATAAATCCATGGGATGGGATAAATCCTTGGGATGGGATAAATCCTTGGGATGGGATAAATCCTTGGGATGGGATAAATCCATGGGATGGGATAAATCCATGGGATGGGATAAATCCATGGGATGGGATGGGATAAATCCATGGGATGGGATAAACCCATGGGATGGGATAAATCCATGGGGTGGGATGGGATAAATCCTTGGGATGGGATGGAATGGGATGGGATAAACCCATGGGATGGGATAAATCCACAGGATGGGATGGGATAAATCCTTGGGATGGGATGGAATGGGATGGGATAAACCCATGGGATGGGATAAATCCACAGGATGGGATGGGATAAACCCATGAGAGGGGATAAATCCATGGGTTGGGATGGGATAAATCCATGGCACGAATTTATGGGATGGGATAAATCCATAGGATGAGATGGGATGGGATGAACTCACGGGATGGGATAAATCCACAGGATGGGATAAATCCACAGGAGAGGATGGGATAAATCTATGGGATGGGATGGGATAAACTCACGGGATGGGATGGGATAAATCCATGGGATGAATCCATGGGGTGGAATGGGATAAATCCATGGGATAGGATGGGATGGGATGGGATAAATCCATGGGATGAATCTGTGGGATGGGATAAATCCATGGGATGAGATGGGATAAATCCATGGCATGAATTTATGGGATGGGATAAATCCATGGGATGAGATGGGATGGGATGAACCCATGGGATGGGGTAAATCCATGGGGTGGGATGAAACCATGGAGTGGGATAAATACATGGGATGGGATAAATCCATGGGATGGAATTGAATGGGATGGGATGGCATGGCCTGGCTTGGGATGGCACGGGACAAACCCATAGGATGGGATGAGATAAACCCATGGGATGCGATAAATCCACGGGCTGGGATAACCCCACAGGATGGGATAACCCCGCGGGCCGGGCTGGGATAACCCCACGGGCCGGGATAACCCCACGGGCTGGAATGGGATAACCCCACGGGCCGGGATAACCCCACAGGCCGGGATAACCCCACAGGCCGGGATAACCCCACAGGCCGGGATAACCCCACAGGATGGGATAACCCCATGGGCCAGGATAACCCCATGGGCCAGGATAACCCCACAGGCCGGGATAACCCCACGGGCCGGGATAACCCCACGGGCCAGGCTGGGATGACCCCACGGGCTGGGATAACCCCACGGGCTGGAATGGGATAACCCCACAGGATGGGATAACCCCACGGGCTGGAATGGGATAACCCCACGGGCTGGGATAACCCCACGGGCTGGAATGGGATAACCCCACAGGCCGGGATAACCCCACGGGCCGGGCTGGGCTGGGATGACCCCACAGGCCGGGATAACCCCACAGGCCGGGATAACCCCACGGGCCGGGCTGGGCTGGGATAACCCCACGGGCCGGGATAACCCCACAGGCCGGGATAACCCCACAGGCCAGGATAACCCCACGGGCCGGGATACCCCACGGGCCGGGCCGCAGGGCTGTGGCTGGAACCCCACAGTTCCCCGTGTCACCCCGCTGTGGCAGCGAGTCCCCTCTGTCCCTTTTCCCAGCCAGAGCCGCTTTCCCAGGCTCCCTCCGAGGGCTGGGGGTGATCGGAGCTCCAGCGTTTCCTGTTGGCTCCTTTTGCTGCGGTTGGATTTTATTTGGTCACAAATGTTTGTAACCCAACAGGAGAAACCTCGGGAAAACTCAAACAAACTCCAGCCTGTGCTGGAAAATAAACTCCATGCAGGGCTCCTGGAAATTTCTGCACAAATTCGGGAAAATAAATTCCCGGCACTCCCAGCTCCGCTCCGGAGCCTCTGTGGTTCCACAGAGCCTCGGCCTCCTCCGGGCTGCAGCAGTGCTGCCCTGCAGGATGCAGGAAATGCAGGAAATGCAGGAAATGCACGGCGGCACCGTGAGAAAGGCGCTCCCCGCGGTCCGGCCGGGCTGGGAGCGCTGGGAGCTCCCCCGGCCTCGCATCCCAAAGGTCTGCGGGAACCTCGGGGTGGTCCCGGGGGGCTCTGCTGGAACGGCAGCGGGGCTGGAGCGGGATCCCAGGGGTTGGGGGCAGAGATCCCAGGGGTTGGGGGGCAGAGATCCCAAGGATTGAGGGACAGAGATCCCAAGGGTTGGGGGAGCAGGATCCCAGGGGTTGGGAGGCAGAGATCCCAAGGATTGAGGGACAGAGATCCCCCAGGATCAGAGATCACCCAGGATTGGGGGACAGAAATCCCAAGGATTGGGGAGCAGAGATCCCAAGGGTTGGGGGAGCAGGATCCCAGGGGTTGGGGGGCAGAGATCCCCCAGGATCAGAGATCCCTAAGGACTGGGGCAGAGATCTCAAGGACTGGAGAACAGAGATCCCCCAGGATTGGGGGGGAGAGATCCGCAAGGATTGGAGGGCAGAGATCCCAAGGATTAGGGGATCAGAGATTCCAAGATTTGGGGGAGCAGAGATCCCAAGGATCAGAGATCCCAAGGATTGGGGGCACAGGATCTCAAGGGTGGGGGAGCAGGATCCCAAGGATTGGAGGGGAGAGATCCCCAAGGATTGGGGGTCAGAGATCCCCCAAGATCAGAGATCCCAAGGATTGGGGGAGCAGGATCTCAAGGGTGGGAGGGAGAGATCCCCAAGGATTGGAGGGCAGACATCCCAAGGATTGGGGGATCAGAGATTCCAAGTTTTGGGGGAGCAGAGATCCCAAGGGTTGGGGGCTCAGAGATCCCAAGGATTGGAGAGCAGAGATCCCAAGGGTTGGGGGCTCAGAGATCCCAAGGATTGGGGGACAGAAATCCCAAGGATCAGAGGAGCAGGATCCCCAAGGACTGGGGGGCAGACACCCCCAAGGATTGGACAACAAAGATCCCCCAGGATCAGAGATCCCTAAGGATTGGGGGAGCAGGATCCCAAGGGATTTGGGTTGCAGAGATCCCAATCCCTTCTCTCACCCCTTTCCCCTCTCCCCATTCCCTCTCCCCGTTCCTGCCCCGCAGGATCAGCCGGGATCTCCCGGCCTTTGGGATCAGGTCCGGACCTGCGCCTTTCCCGCCCGGCCCAGGGGATCCCGGCACGCTCCAGGGCACGGGAGGCACCGGGATCCCTCATCCCGGGGCTCCGGGACCTCTTCCCCACCCTGAACCGGGAGTTTCGGCCTGGGATTCATCCCTGGATGGGGAAGGGAACCCCGGGAGAGCCGGGACCCCGGGGATGGTGACACCGGGTGTCACCCGTGCCACACCTGCGGTCACCGCCCAGCCCCGCCGGGAGCGGGAGGGAGCAGAGCCGGCCCGGGAGGCTCCCGGAGCTCATTCCAGGCAGGAATTCCGGCATCCCGCTCTTAGGTAACACCAGGGCCGGGTTCGTGGCTTTATCGCGGCCCGGTGATTCCAAGCTCCGGGAGCTCCCTCTACGGGCTGGGAGCACCGGGAGGTGACTCAGGCCTGGGGATTGCTGCTGCTGGCCGGGGTTGGGATCGTCCCTGTCCCGTGGGTTGGGATCGTTCCTGTCCCCACATTTTGGGATTGTCCCTGTCCCCATGGTTTGGGATTCCTGCTCTCCCATGATTGGGATTGCTCCTGTCCTATGGGTTGGGATTGTCCCTGTCCCGTGGGTTGGGATCGTTCCTGTCCCCACAGTTTGGGATTGTCCCTGTCCCCATGGTTTGGGATCGTTCCTGTCCCCACATTTTGGGATTGTCCCTGTCCCCATAGTTTGGGATCGTTCCTGTCCCATGGGTTGGGATCGTTCCTGGCCCATGGGATGGGATCGTTCCTGTCCCCATAGTTTGGGATTGTCCCTGTCCCGTGGGTTGGGATTGTTCCTGTCCCATGGTTGGGATTGTTCCTGTCCCCATGGGTTGGGATTGTTCCTGTCCCCATGATTGGGATCATTCCTGTCCCATGGGTTGGGATTTTTCCTGTCCCATGGGTTGGGATTGTCCCTGTCCCCATAGGCTGGGATTGTCCCTGTCCCCATGGGTTGGGATTGTCCCTGTCCCCATAGGCTGGGATTGTCCCTGTCCCATGGTTTGGGATTGTCCCGGTCCCATGGTTTGGGATTCCTGCTCTCCCATGGTTGGGATCATTCCTGTCCCCATAGTTTGGGATTGTTCCTGTCCCATGGGTTGGTATGTTCCTGTCCCCATGGGATCGTTCCTGTCCCCACATTTTGGGATTCCTGCTCTCCCATGATTTGGGATTCCTGCTCCTCCATGGGTTGGGATCGTTCCTGTCCCATATTTTGGGATTGTTCCTGTCCCATGGGTTGGGATTCCTGCTGTCCCCACCCTTTGGGATCCCTGCTCCTTCCCTCACCCCCGCTGCCCACCCCACCCTTCACCACCCCATGTAGGACAAACCCCCGACCCCAAACCCCTCCCGCCCTCCAATCTCTGCACCTGCCGAGAGGATTTAACCCCAAAAACCCCGGGCGGTGACGCCACCCCAGAAGCCGAGGGACATCCACGCTGCTGGAATTTCTCCTGCACAACAACAACAGCGCGTCACGGCAGCGGGAGCAGCTCCGGGAGCAGCTCCGGGAGCCCCGGGGGCCGCGGCGGGGCGGTGCCGGGCTCCGGCCCCGGTTTCCTGTTTGCGCCGCCCGCAGCGGCCCCGCAGCCCCGGCCCGGCTCCCTTTGATTGGGGCCGGGTTCCCTGGAGACGCCCGGAATCAAAGGGACGCGGCCGGGGTGGCATCCCCGGGATGCCGCGGTAATTGTGGGGTGGCCCGGCTCGGCACGGCACGGCTCGGCCAGGCTCGGGTTGTTGTGCTGGAGAGGAGCTGGGGTGGTGAAACACGGGGGGAAGGGCTCCGGGAAATGGGGAATGGATGGGATGGGATGGGATGGGATGGGATGGGATGGGATGGGATGGGATGGGATGGGATGGGATGGGATGGGATGGGATGGGATGGGATGGATGGGATGGGATGGGATGGGATGGGATGGGATGGGATGGGGGATCCTAAAACTCTTCCATGGAACAATTCCAGTGTCCCAGGCTGCTCCAAAGCTCCTGAAAACAGGGAATGGGATGGGATGGGATGGGATGGGATGGGATGGGATGGGATGGGATGGGATGGGATGGGATGGGATGGGATGGGATGGGGGATCCTAAAACTCTTCCATGGGGCAATTCCAACGTCCCAGGGTCCAAAAAACAGGGAATGGGATGGGATGGGATGAGATGGGATGGGATGAGATGGGATGAGATGGGATGGGGGATCCTAAAACTCTTCCATGGGACAATTCCAGCCTCCCGGGCTGCTCCAAAGCTCAAAAAAAACAGGGAATGGCCTGGGATGGGGGATCCTGAACTCTGCCATGAGACAATTCCAGAGTCCCAGGCTCCAAAAAAACAGGGAATGGCCTGGGATGAGGGATCCTGAACTCTTCCATGGGACAATTCCAGCGTCCCAGGCTCCAAAAAACTGGGAATGGGATGGGCTGGGGGATCCTAAAACTCTTCCACAGGACAATTCCAGCGTCCCAGGCTGCTCCAAGGCCTGTCCAGCCTGGCCTGGGGCGCTGCCACTGGAGAGATCCCATCACAGAAATGTCCAGGTTAAACTGGTGTTCCCAAAAAATCCGTTTTTCCTCTGGAATTCCGGCTGTTCCACAGCCAGGGGAGCAGGGAACAGGGACAGGCAGCAGAGCCCGGCTGCTGGATCCAGATCTGAGGGCTCTCCGTGGGTTTGCATGGATCTGGAAGGGTTTTAATGGATCTGGAAAGGGTTTTAATGGATCTGGAAATTTTTTAATGGGTCTGGGAGGTTTTTAATGGATCTTGGAAGGTTTTTAATGGATCTGGAAGGTGTTTTATGGATCTGGAAGGAGATTTATGGATCCCCAAGTGTTTTATCACCCCCCGGGATTGTCCCCGATTGTCCCCAGTTGTCCCTGATTGTCCCTGACTGTCCCTGACTGTCCTTGATTGTCCCTGACTGCCCCTGACTGTCCCTGACTGTCCCTGATTGTCCCCGATTGTCCCTGACTGTCCCCGACTGTCCCCGATTGTCCCTGACTGTCCCTGACTGTCCCCGATTGTCCCTGACTGTCCCCGATTGTCCCTGACTGTCCCTGACTGTCCCCGATTGTCCCCGATTGTCCCCGATTGTCCCCGACTGTCCCCGATTGTCCCTGACTGTCCCTGATTGTCCCTGACTGTCCCTGACTGTCCCTGATTGTCCCCGATTGTCCCCGGTGCCCTCCCAGGAGTCACCCCAGCCTTTCCCAGCAGTGCCGGGAGCTGTGGGGCAGCCGGAGCCGGGTTTGGCTTCCCTGAGCCCGGGATAAATCCCGGATGGATAAATCCAAATGGATGCATCCAATGTGGATAAATCCCATATGGATAAATTTCACATGGATAAAGTCCACATGGATAAATATGGATAAATCCCAATGGATAAATCCCACTGGATAAATCCCACATGGACAAACCCCGTGTAGATAAATCCTACATGGATAAATTCCATGTGGATAAATCCCATGTGGTTATCCCCACAAGGATAAATCCCACATGGATAAATCCAATGTGGATAAATCCAATATGAATAAATCCAATGTGAATAAATCTCATGCGGATAAATCCCGTGTGGATAAATCCTGCATGGATAAATCCCATGTGAATAAACCCCACATGGATAAATCCTGCATGGGTACATTTTGTGTGGATAAATAAATCCCCTGTGGATAAATCCCACATTGATGAACCCCCACATGGATAAATCCCACATGGATAAATCCCACATGGATAAATCCCATATGGATAAATCCCACATGGATAAATCCCAATGTATAAACCCCACATGGATAAATCCCACATGGATAAATCCCAATGGATAAACCCCACATGGATAAACCCCACATGGATAAATCCCACATGGATAAATCTCACATGGATAAATCCCACATGGATAACCCCACATGGATAACCCCATATGGATAAATCCCACATGGATAAATCTCACATGGGTAAATCCCACATGGATAAATCCCATATGGATAAACCCCACATGGATAAACCCCACGTATGGATAAATCCAATGTAAATAAATCCCACATGGATAAATCCTACATGAACAAACCCCACATGGATAAATCCCACATGGATGAACCTCGCGGGGCCTCCGGAGCCTCAGGAACCGCCGGGCTCAGCGATCCCGGGGATGTCACACCCGGCCCGGGGATGTCACACCCGGCCCGGGGATGTCACACCCGGCCCGGGGATGTCACACCCGGCCCGGGGATGTCACACCCTCCGTAACTCATCACCAGGGCGGCGGCAGCAACGGGCGGTTGAGCAATCCCAGCTGGTTCCTTTTGGGAAGAGTTTCAGCGTTTGGAAATTTCTGACTCTTTCGGAAAGAAAACAACAACAACAACCGCTCCAAAAAAATAAAAAAACCCTAAATTTGTGTTGGCGTTTCCCAAAAATCCAAAGCTGGATAAACAGCAAAGGGCAAATCCCTGTCCCAGGGCTCAGCAAAACCCGGGGCTGGCACAGGAATTTTTTGGGTTTATTCCAGCAAATTCTGGCCCAAGCTCAGGGCTGGTTCCTTCTGCTCCATAAATTTTCCTTTCTGGAGCGATTTCTTCCCAAAAGTCAGACGGGTTTGGAAAATATTTTCTTTTCGGCTTCCCAGCTGTTCCTTCTTTTATTTATTTAATTTTTTTTTAAATTTTATTTTTGGCATCGGGAGTTTCTCAAGAGCAGCTCCAGAGCCGCTCGGATCCCGGTGGTTTTTCCACGTGTTTTGGGCAATTCCTGAGGAATTCCGAGAGGAATTGTGCAGCTGAGGTCAGGAAAAATGCTGGGAATTCCAGGAGAAACTCCTGGGTGTGTTCCCAACCCCTGGGATAAACCGGATCCAGGATGGGATGGGGGTGAAATCCTGGGATCAGCGTTTCCAGCAGGAATGGAGGAGAATTCCCTCAGGCTCCAAAGGATCCCTCTGGGAATAAAAAAGGATTTTGAACCTGGGAATACAAAAGGGATTTTGAACCTGGGAATACAAAAGGGATTTTGGACCCCCCTTGATGGAGGAGGAGAATCCCCCCAGTCTGGCTCTGAGGGACCCCCGGGAATAAAAAAGGGATTTTGGACCCCCCTGGATGGAGAATCCCCTCAGTCTCAGTCTGGCTCTGAGGGATCCCGGGAATTTTGGGCCCTCCTTGAAGGAAAATCCCCTCAAAATCTGGCTCTGAGTGAATCCCCAGGGAATACAAAGGGGATTTTGAACCCTCCCAGATGGAGGAGGAGAATCCCCTCAGTCTCAGTCTGGTTCCCAGGGATCTCCCAGGAATAAAAAAGGGAATTTTGAACCCCCCTTGAAGGAAAATCCCCTCAGTCTGGCTCAGGATCCCTCTGCAAATAAAAAAGGGATTTTGAACCCTCCTGGATGGAGGAGGAGAATCCGTTCCCTCAGTCTGGCTCCAAGGGATCCCCCCAGGAATAAAAAAGGGAATTTTGGACCCTCCTTGAAGGAAAATCCCCTCAGGCTCCCAGGGATCCTCCAGGAATAAAAAAAGGGGATTTTGGACCCCCCCCTTGAAGGAAAATCCCCTCAGTCTTGCTCTGAGTGAATCCCCCAGGAATAAAAAAGGGATTTTGGACCCCCCTTAATGGAGGAGAATCCCCTCAGTCTCAGCCTGGCTCTGAGGGATCCCTCTGGAATACAAAGGGAATTTTGGCCCCCCCTTGAAGGAAAATCCCCTCAGGCTCCCAGGGATCCCTTCAGGAACACAAAAGGGATTTTGAACCCTCCTCAGTCTGGCTCTGAGGGATGCCACAGGAATAAAAAAGGGATTTTGGACCCTCCTGGATGGAGGAAAATCCCCTCAGGCTCCCAGGGATTCCCCCCGGGGACACAAAAGGGAATTTGGGCCCCCCTTGAAGGAAAATCCCCTCAGGCTCCCAGGGATCCCTTCGGGAACACAAAAGGGAATTTTGGGGCCCCCTTGAAGGAAAATCCCCTCAGGCTCCCAGGGATCCCCCCGGGGACACAAAAGGGATTTTGGACCCCCCTGATGGAGGAAGGGGCAGAGGAGCCTCGGGGGGATCCCAGGGACAGGGAAGGGGCTGGAAATGCTCCCGGCTCAAAGGGAATTTTGTCCTGCTCGGCTCAAAGGGAATTTTTGTCCTGCTGGGGGTGAGGAGAGGCCCAGCCTGAGCACAAAGGTGCTGGATGAATCCCTGGATAAATCCCTGGATAAATTCCTGGATAAATCCCTGGATTTTGGTGGGAATGGAGCAGATCCTTCCCAGCCCCGGGGTTTGGAGGTGTGAGGGAACTGAGGCTCCTCCAGCCTCAGACTTTGGGGCAGGAAATTTCTGGAAAAAAAAATCTTTTCCTCCTGGATCTCCCCAGTCTGTTCATCTTAAAATGTTTTCTGATTAATTCATTCCTCGGTCTAAAATCTGAGGAGTCTCCTGGATCTGGTGCATCCTGCAGGTCTGTCCTTCCTCCTGCCATGAAATCATCCTGGGGCTCCAGGCCTGGAATTCACCGGAATTGGAATTGGAATAATTAGAATAGGAATAATTGGAATTGGAATGGAAATTGGAATTGGAATAATTGGAATTGGAAGAATTGGAATTGGAATAATTAGAATTGGAATAATTGGAATTGGAATGGGAGTTGGAATAACTGAAATTGGAATAATTAGAATTGGAATAATTGGAATTGGAATAATTAGAATTGGAATAATTGGAATTGGAATTGGAATTGGAATAATTGGAATAGGAATTGGAATTGGGATTGGAATAATTGGAATTGGAATGGGAGTTGGAATAACTGAAATTGGAATAATTGGAATTGGAATGGGAATTGGAATAATTGGAATTGGAATAATTGGAATTGGAATAATTGGAATAGGAATTGGAATTGGAATAATTGGAATTGGAATTTGAATAATTGGAATTGGAATAATTGGAATAGGAATTGAAATTGGAATTGGAATTGGAATTGGGCTCCCCAAATTCACCCCCAGCCCAGCCCGTGAGGGACAGGGGGGGATGTGGGGACAGGGAGGTTTGGGGTCATCCTGGGGACAGCACAGAGCCCCCGAGTCCAGCTGGGAAATGTCCCGGGATTGGGATTGGGATTGGGATTGGGATTGGGACTGGGATTGGGATCAGCCCCCAGGCCAGGGCAGGGCCAGAACAGGAACAGATTTTTTGGGAAAACCGGGACAAGCCGGGAGCTGTGAGGCTGAGAGAGGCCAGGGCTGTGGGAATGAGCTCAGCGGGGCTGGAAAAATCCCAAACTCCCTGGAAACCGTGCAGGGCTCATCCCAACCCCGCTGGGAGGAGTGGGGACAGATCCCAAATGCCAAATGCCACATTTCAAATCTCAAATTTCAAATCCTGAATTCCAAATTTCAAATCTTAAATCCCAAATCCTGAATTCCAAATGCCAAATGCCAAATCCAGAATTACAAATCCCAAATCTTAAATCCAGAATTCCAAATCCTGAACTCCATACCCCATATCTTAAATCCCAAATCCTGAATTTCAAATGCCAAATCCTGAATTACAAATCCCAAATCTTAAATCCTGAATCCCAAATCCATGTGGGGGCTGCCAGGGGGTGCGGGGCTCTCCTTGTCCCCCAGCAGGGGGGACATGGCACAGGGCCTGGGGACACTGCAAAGGTGTCACTGTCACCATTGTCACTGTCACAGTGTCCTTGCCCTGGTGTCCCTGCCACAGTGTCACTGCCACCATTGTCACTGTCACCATGTCACTGCCCGGGTGTCACTGTCACAGTGTCCCTGCCCAGGTGTCAGTGCCACCATTGTCACTGTCACAGTGTCACTGCCCGGGTGTCACTGCCACAGTGTCACTGCCACCATTGTCACTGCCCAAGTGTCCCTGCCCAGGTGTCAGTGCCACCATTGTCACTGTCACAGTGTCACTGTCCAGGTGTCACTGCCCAGGTGTCACTGCCACCATTGTCACTGTCACCATGTCACTGTCACAGTGTCACTGCCCGGGTGTCACTGCCACAGTGTCAGTGCCACCATTGTCACTGTCACAGTGTCACTGCCCGGGTGTCACTGCCACCATTGTCACTGTCACAGTGTCCCTGCCCAGGTGTCAGTGCCACCATTGTCACTGTCACAGTGTCACTGCCCGGGTGTCACTGCCACAGTGTCAGTGCCACCATTGTCACTGTCACAGTGTCACTGCCCGGGTGTCACTGCCACCATTGTCACTGTCACAGTGTCCCTGCCCAGGTGTCAGTGCCACCATTGTCACTGTCACAGTGTCACTGCCCGGGTGTCACTGCCACAGTGTCAGTGCCACCATTGTCACTGTCACAGTGTCACTGCCCGGGTGTCACTGCCACCATTGTCACTGTCACAGTGTCCCTGCCCAGGTGTCAGTGCCACCATTGTCACTGTCACAGTGTCACTGCCCGGGTGTCACTGCCACCATTGTCACTGTCACAGTGTCCCTGCCCAGGTGTCAGTGCCACCATTGTCACTGTCACAGTGTCACTGCCCGGGTGTCACTGCCACCATTGTCACTGTCCAGGTGTCACTGCCCGGGTGTCACTGTCACAGTGTCAGTGCCACCATTGTCACTGCCACCATTGTCACTGCCACCATTGTCACTGCCCGGGTGTCACTGCCCGGGTGTCACTGCCTGGGTGTCACTGTCAGTGTCCCTGCTCGGGTGTTAGTGCCACCATTGCCACTGTCACGGTGTCCCTGCCCAGGTGTCACTGCTCAGGTATTACTGTCCAGGTGTCACTGCCACCATTATCACTGCCACAGTGCCACTGCCCGGGTGTCACTGTCACAGTGTCACTGCCACCATTGTCCCTGCCTGGGTGTCCCTGTCCGGGTGTCAGTGCCACCATTGTCCCTGCCCGGGTGTCCCTGTCAGTGTCCCTGCCCAGGTGTCCCTTTCAAGTGTCCCTGCCCGGGTGTCACTGTCACTGTCCCTGCCCAGGTGTCACTGTCACTGTCCCAGCCCGGGTGTCCCTGTCAGTGTCCCTGCCCGGGTGTCCCTGTCAGTGTCCCTGCCCGGGTGTCACTGTCACTGTCCCTGCCCGGGTGTCCCTGTCAGTGTCCCTGCCCGGGTGTCCCTGTCAGTGTCCCTGCCCGGGTGTCACTGTCAGTGTCCCTGCCCGGGTGTCACTGTCACTGTCCCAGCCCGGGTGTCGCTGCCACGCCGCCCATCCCGTGCCCGGCCGGTTCCTGACGCAATTCCCGATGGATCCGCGGCATTCTTGGGCACGGAGTCACCGCCAGGCCTGGGACAGGGCGGGGGCGTGGGGAGAGCAGGGCCCGGGCTGGATCCACAACATCCTCCCGCTCCTCCTCCTCCTCCTCCTGCTCTTCATCCTCATCCTCTTCATCCCGCTCCTCCTCCTGCTCTTCATCTTCCTCCTCCTCCTCCTCCCAGGGAAAGGAGCCGAGGATTGGGACGAGGTTGTTGGGGGCAGAATCCTTGGGAAGAGCCAGAGGTTCCAAAACCTGGGACAGGGCAGGGATGCGGATTTGGATTCATCCAAGTCCTGTCTGAGTCGGGCAGAGGAAATCTGGAAATGGGAAATGGGGAAATCTGGAAATGGGAAATGGGGAAATCAGGAAATCAGGAAATGGGGAAATCTGGAAATCTGGAAGTCTGGAAATCCAGAAATTGGGAAATGGGAAAATCTGGAAATGAGGAAATGGGGAAATCAGGAAATCTGGAAACTGGGAATTTGGGAAATCTGGAAATGAGGAAATGGAGAAATCAGGAAATCTGGAAATGGGGAAATCTGGAAATCTGGAAATCCAGAAGTCTGGAAATCCAGAAATTGGGAAATGGGGAAATGTAGAAATCAGGAAATCAGGAAATTGGGAATTCAGGAAATCGGAAAATTGGGAAATTGGAAAATCGTGAAATTGGAAAATCGGGAAATCTGCACATCAGAAAATGGGGAAATCAGAAAATCAGTAAATGTGGAAACCAGGGAATTCGGAAACTGGGAATTCAGGAAATTGGAAAATTGGGAAATTGGAAAATCGGGAAATCTGCACATCAGAAAATGGGGAAATCAGGAAATCAGAAAATCAGTAAATGGGGAAACCAGGGAATTGGGAAACTGGGAATTCAGGAAATCGGAAAATTGGGAAATCGGAAAATTGGGAAGTCAGGAAATCAGGAAATGGGGAATTTGGGGAATTTGGGAATTTGGAAAATTGGGATATCAGGAAATCAGGAAATTCGGTTGGATTCCTCAAGCAGAATCCCAGGATTTGGGCAGACAGGAGGGACCCCCAGGCCGGGATCCGGAGTCGGGGCCTGGATCCCATCCCGGCCCCATCCCACAGAAACCACGGCCGGGGAATCCCGGGGGAGCCTCTGCCCAGGGACCAAATCCAATCAATGTTGGCTTAATTAGCTACAAATTAATCTCATTAATCAGCCTTTAATCACAGCGCCCTGCACGGGGATCCCAAACCACCTGCAGCACCCGAATTCCCTGCCTGGGGGGAGCTGGGCGCTCATTCCATGGATTTTCCAGCCCGGATTCATCCCCGTGACCTCGGGGATCTCTCCCAGACCATCCCAGAGTCTCTGGCGGCTGCTGCAGCTCCGGGAAAAACGCCCTGGGAGGTGCTGGAGCCACGGAGAACCTGGAAAAACCAGCTGGAACCTCCTGAAATTCTGGTCCCCACAAAGGCACCGAGCAGGAGCTGCCGCCAGTCCGGACCCCGAGCCGGGTTCCACCTTCAAATCCAGCCTGGAATGATTAAAAAACAAATCCAGAACTCAAATCCCCGATCAGGGATGGCGGGTGGCAGATAAGGGATGTGGGAATGGCACCGGGAGCGCCCCGGGAGCTGCAGGTCCGGCCCGGGCGGTCCCGCGGTTCAGCCCCGGGCGGGTCCCGGTGCTTCCACGGCAGCTCCTGGAGCCCGGCCCGGAATGGGACTGGGGAAGGAACGCGGCTGGGACTGGGAAAAAATGGGAGCAGGGACTGGGAAAGAAAGGCTGGGAGTGGGAAATAAGGGAGCTGAGACTGGGACTGGGACTGGGACTGGGACTGGGAAAAGAGGGAGCAGGGACTGGGAAAGAAAGGCTGGGACTGGGAGAGAGGACTGGAACTGGGACTGGGAAAAAATGGCTGGGACTGGGAAAGGAACGCAGCTGGGACTGGGAAAAAATGGGAGAAGGGACTGGGATAGGGAGCTGGGACTGGGAGAGAAAGGCTGGGACTGGGAAAGAATGGGAGCTGGAACTGGGAAAGAAATGGAGCTGGGACTGAGAATGGCAGCTGGGACTGGGAAAGGAAGGCTGGGACTGGGAAAAAAGGGAGCTGGGACTGGGAAAGGAACGCAGCTGGGACTGGGAAAAAAGGGAGCTGGGACTGGGAATGGCAGCTGGGAAAAATGGGAGCAGGGACTGGGAAAGAAAGGCACCAGGGACTGAGAATGGCAGCTGGGACTGGGAAAGAGAGCTGGGACTGGGAAAGAAAGGGAGATGGGACTGGAAAATAAGGGAGATGGGACTGGGAAAGGCTCCTCCAGGGACTGGGAAAGAAAGGGAGCAGGGACTGGGAAAAAAGGAGCAGGGACTGGGAAAAAAGGAGCAGGGACTGGGAAAAAAGGAGCAGGGACTGGGAAAAAAGGCAGAAGGAACTGGGAAAGGCAGCCGGAAATGGAAAAGGCAGGAACTGGAACTGGGACTGGGAAAAAAGGCAGGAGGGACTGGGAAAGGGAGCTGGGACTGGGAAAGAAAGGCTGGGGCTGGGAATGGCAGCAGGGACTGGGAAAGAAAGGTTGGGACTGGGAAAGAAATGCAGAAGGAACTGGGATAGGGAGCTGGGACTGGGAAAGAAAGGCTGGGGCTGGGAAAGGCTCCTCCAGGGACTGGGAAAGAAATGGAGCTGGGACTGAGAATGGCAGCTGGGACTGGGAAAGAGAGCTGGGACTGGGAAAAAAGGGAGCTGGGACTGGGAAAAAAGGGAGCTGGGACTGGGAATGGCAGCTGGGAAAAAGGCAGCAGGGACTGGGAAAAAAGGCATAAGGAACTGGGAAAGGGAGCTGGAAATGGGAAAGGCAGGAACTGGGACTGGGAAAAAATGGCTGGGACTGGGAGAAAAGGGAGCAGAGACTGGGAAAGAAAGGCAGAAGGAACTGGGAAAGGCAGCCGGAAATGGGAAAGGCAGGAACTGGGACTGGGACTGGGGCTGGGACTGGGACTGGGACTGGGACTGTGACTGGGGCTGGGACTGGGGCTGGGACTGGGACTGGGACTGGGACTGGGAAAAAAAGCAGCAGGGACTGGGAATGGCAGGAACTGGGACTGGGACTGGGACTGGGAAAAAAAGCAGCAGGGACTGGGAAAGGCAGGAACTGGGACTGGGACTGGGACTGGGAAAAAAAGCAGCAGGGACTGGGAATGGCAGAAGGAACTGGGAAAAAAGGGCTGGGACTGGGAAAGGGAGCAGGGACTAGGAAAGAATGGGAGTTGGGACTGGGAATGGCAGCTGGGACTGGGAAAAAAGGGAGCTGGGACTGGGAATAAAGGGAGCAGGGACTGGGAATGGCAGCTGGGACTGGGAAAAGGAGCGGAGACTGGGAAAGGAACGTGGCTGGGACTGGGAAAAAATGGCTGGGACTGGGAAAAAAGGCAGAAAGAACTGGGAAAGGCAGCCGGAAATGGGAAAGGCAGGAACTGGGACTGGGAAAAAAGGCAGAAGGAACTGGGAATGGCAGCTGGGACTGGGAATAAAGGGAGCTGGGACTGGGAAAAGGAGCGGAGACTGGGAAAGGCTCCTCCAGCACCGGGGTCAGGCACATCCCACTGGAAACTTCATTTGTACCAAATGAAAACCGAACCTGTCCTGGCTCTATGGTCACAGAAAGGAATTTGGTGAAAATTAACCAAATTAATTAATGATCCCAATAACTGGGATTAAAAATTCCAATAACTGGGATAAAAAATTCCAATAACTTGGATAAATAATTCCAATAACTGGGATAAATAATTCAAGTCCCTGTTATAAATAGTTCCAATAACTTGGATAAATAATTCCTGTCCCTGGGATAATTAATTTCAATCCCTGGAATAATTAATCCAAATCCCTGGGATAAAAAATCCCAATCCCTGGGATAATTCCAATCTCTGGGATAATTAATTCCAGTCCCTGCGATAATTAATCCCAATTCTTGGGATAATTCCAGTCCCTGGGATAATTAATTCCAATCCCTGGGATAAATAATTTCTGTCCCTGGGATAATTCCAGTCCCTGGGATAAATAATTCCAGTCCCTGGGATAATTAATTCCAATAACTGGGATAAAAAATTCCAATAACTGGGATAAAAAATTCCAATAACTGGGATAATTCCAGTCCCTGGGATAATTCCAATCTCTGGGATAATTAATTCCAGTCCCAGTGATAATTAATTCCAATAACTGGGATAAATAATTTTTGTCCCTGGGATAATTCCAGTCCCTGGGATAATTAATTTCAATCCCTGGGATAATTAATTTCAATCCCTGGGATAATTAATTCCAATCCCTGGGATAATTAATTTCAATCCCTGGGATAAATAATTCCAATCCCTGGGATAAATAATTCCAATAACTGGGATAAATAATTCCAATAACTGGGATAATTCCAGACCCTGGGATAATTAATTCCAATCCCTGGGATAATTAATTCCGGTCCTTGGGATAAATAATTCCAATCCCTGGGATAATTAATTTCAATCCCTGGGATAATTAATTCCAATCCCTGGGATAAATAATTCCAATCCTTGGGATAAATAATTCCAATCCCTGGGATAATTAATTCCAATCCTTGGGATAAATAATTCCAATCCTTGGGATAAATAATTTCAATCCCTGGGATAAATAATTCCAATCCTTGGGATAAATAATTCCAATCCCTGGGATAATTAATTCCAATAACTGGGATAATTCCAATAACTTGTATAAATAATCCAAATAACTGGGATAAAAAATTCCAATAACTGGGATAATTCCAGTCCCTGGGATAATTCCAATCCCTGGGATAATTAATCCAAATAACTGGGATAAATAATTCCAATAACTGGGATAATTCCAGACCCTGGGATCATTAATTTCAATCCCTGGGATAATTAATTCCAGTCCTTGGGATAAATAATTCCAATCCCTGGGATAATTAATTCCAATAACTTGGATAATTCCAATAACTTGGATAAATAATCCAAATAACTGGGGTAAATAATTCCTGTCCCTGGGATAAATAATTCCAATCCTTGGGATAAATAATTCCAATATCTGGGATAATTAATTCCAATCCCTGGGATAATTAATTCCAATCCCTGGGATAAATAATTCCAATCCCTGGGATAATTAATTTCAATCCCTGGAATAATTAATTTCAATCCCTGGAATAATTAATCCCAATCCTTGGGATAAATAATTCCAATCCTTGGGATAAATAATTCCAGTCCCTGGGATAATTAATTTCAATCCTTGGGATAAATAATCCCAATCCCTGGGATAATTAATTCCAATAACTGGGATAATTCCAATAACTGGGATAAATAATTCCAATCCTTGGGATAAATAATTCCAATCCCTGGGATAATTAATTTCAATCCCTGGAATAATTAATTTCAATCCCTGGAATAATTAATCCCAATCCTTGGGATAAATAATTCCAATCCTTGGGATAAATAATTTCAATCTCTGGGATAATTAATTCCAGTCCCTGGGATAATTAATTTCAATCCCTGGGATAAATAATTCCAGTCCCTAGAATAATTAATCCCAATCCCTGGGATAAATAATTCCAATAACTTGGGATAAATAATTCCAATCCTTGGGATAAATAATTCCAGTCCCTGGGATAAATAATTCCAATCCTTGGGATAAATAATTCCAATCCTTGGGATAAATAATTCCAGTCCCTGGGATAATTAATTCCAATCCCTGGGATAATTAATTTCAATCCTTGGGATAATTAATTCCTGGCAGCATCCTGGGGTTTGGATCCTGTCCCTGTCAGGGTTCCCTGATTTTATCAGGATAAATAAATTTATAATAAAATATAATATATTAATAATAATAAAACCTTAAATAATGATTTTATAATGATAAAATTCCCGATTTTATCCTTCTTTTCCCTGATTTTCAGGGGTTTTTTCCCATTCCCAGGTGGAATTTCGGTGAGGAGGAGGAGGAGGAGGAATTCCCATGGATCCCATGGAAAAGGGAGCGGGATCGGCTCCACAGGGGAGGAAAATCCATCCCTGGAATCCTGGAATTTATCCTGGAATTTATCCTGGAATGGGATCTTAATTAGCGTTAATTAAAGAGATTTCCTTGTCCAGGGCGAGGGAGACGCTGTGTGGAGAGCGGGAGCAGCACAGGACACCCGGGATCCTCCGCAATTCCCAAATTTGGCTAAAAAAACCTGGAAAAATAAAAAAAATTGAATTATTTTTTTCTTTCTCCGGTTTTTTGGGTGGGAGGATGAAATTTCTGCTTAAACCCGACCTAAACTCGGATTTAATCAAGCTAAACTCGGATTTAATCTCTCAAAATCTTTTTTTTCTTTGTTTTTAATCTCTCAATTTGATTTTTTCTTTATTTTTAAGCTCTCAAATTGATTTTTCCATTTGTTTTTAATCTCTCAAATTTATTTTTTTTCTTTGTTTTTAATCTCTCAAATTGATTTTTTTCTTTATTTTTAATCTCTCAATTTGATTTTTTCTTTGTTTTTAGTCTCTCAAATTGATTTTTTCTTTGTTTTTAATCTCTCAAATTGATTTTTTTCTTTGTTTTTAATCTCTCAAATTGATTTTTTTCTTTGTTTTTAATCTCAATTTGATTTTTTTTTTTTGTTTTGGGTTTCTCATTAAAGGACGGGAATGGCAGAGTGGGAACAGAGAAGAGGTTTTATAATAAATATATAAAATAAATAAAAAAAATAAATATATCATAATAAATATAATAGTAATAATGTAATATTTTTATAATTATAATAAATATAAAATAAATATATAAAATAAATAAAAATAATACATATTTAATAATAAATATAATAGTAATAATGTAATATTGTTATAATGATAATAAATATATAATAAATTTATAAAATAAATAAAATTAATAAATAAATTAATAATATAATATTATTATATTATATATTATAATATATATAAATAATAAATATTATAATAATGCAATATTGTTATAATTATAATAAATATAATAAATATATAAAATCAAAAAAATATTATAAATATAGATATTATATAATATAAATATAAAATATTATAAATATAATAAATATATAAAATCAATAAAAATAAATATATTTTCTAATTATATATTATAATAATTAGAATAAATATAATAAATAAATAATATAATATAATATTGTTATAATAATGATAATAAATATATAATAAATATATAATAAATAAATATAATAAATGAATATAATAAATATATAATAAAATATTATAATAATGTAATATTATAATGATGATAATAAATATAGAATAAATATATAAAATAAATAAATATAATAAATACATAATAATAAATATAATAATAATGTAATATTATTATAATAGTTATAATAAATATATAATAAATATATAAAAAAATAAATATAATAAATATATAATAAAAATATAATAATAATGTAATATTATTATAATATTTATAATAAATATATAAGAAATAAATATATAAATATATAATAAAAATGTAATAATAATGTAATATTATTAAAATAGTTATAATAAATATATAATAAATATATAAAATAAATAAATATAATAAATACATAATAATAAATATTATAATAATAATGTAATATTATTATAATGATTATAATAAATATATAATCAATATAAAAATAAATATAATAAATATATAATAATAAATATAATAATGTAATATTATTATAATAATGACAATAAATATATCAAAAATGTATAAAATAAATAAATATAATAAATATATAATTAAAATATAATTAAAATGTAATATTATTATAATAATTATATTATTATTATAGATATATAATAAAAATATAATAAATATAATAAATATATAATAAAAATAATATAATATAATATTATAATAATTAAAATAAATATATAAAATAAATAAAAATAAAAATATATAATAAATATATAAAATAAATAATATAATAAATATATAATAAATATATTATAATAATGTAATATTATTAAAATAATTATAATAAATATATAATAAATATATAAAATAAATATATAATAATAAATATAATAATAATGCAATATTATTGTTATTATTATAAATATAATAAATATATAAAATAAATAAATATAATAAATACATATTAATAAATATAATAATGATGTAATCGTATTATAATGATTATAATAAATATAGAATAAATAAATATAATAAATATATAATAAAAATGTAATAATGTAATATTATTATAATGGTTATAATAAATATATAGTACATATATAAAATAAATAAATATAATAAATATATAATAAAAATGTAATAATAATGTAATATTATTATAATGATTATAATAAATATAGAATAATAAATATAATAATGTAATATTATTATAATAGTTATAATAAATATATAATACATATATAAAATAAATAAATAGAATAAATATATAATAATAAAAAATTATAATATAATATAATTATAACAATTATAATAAATATATAATAAATATATAAAATAAAATATTCTGCTTCTGTTCAAAGGGAAAAATGGGTGAATTCCATTGCGTTTCTGGATTGTAAATAAAAATGAATTTTTGTGAGAATTTTCATTTTAAAGGGGCAACCAAAGATTTTGGGGTGCGAGGAACAGCCCGGAAAAACACAAAAACCCCAAATCTCACCCCAAAAATGAACATTTCCTTTGGGGAAAGGAGGAGGAAAACCCCTGGTGACATTTGGGGACACTCGGTGACACTGGGGACATTGGGGACACCCAGGGACATTTGGGGACACTCGGTGACTTTGGGGACACTGGGGACACCCAGTGACATTTGGGGACACTCGGTGGCATTTGGGGACACTCGGTGACATTGGGGACACCCGGTGACATTTGGGGACATTGGGGACACCCAGTGACATTTGGGGACACTCAGTGACATTGGGGACACTCGGTGACATTTGGGGACACTCAGTGACATTGGGGACACTCGGTGACATTGAGGACACCCAATGACATTTGGGGACACTCGGTGACATTGGGGACACTCAGTGACATTTGGGGACACTTGGTGACATTGGGGACACTCGGTGACATTGGGGACACTCGGTGACATTGGGGACATTGGGGACACTCGGTGACATTTGGGGACACTCAGTGACATTTGGGGACACTCCGTGACATTGGGGACACTCAGTGACATTGGGGGACACTTGGTGACATTGGGGACACTTGGTGACATTTGGGGACACTCG
Organism: Acrocephalus arundinaceus; assembly: GCA_021534815.1. Taxonomy (NCBI): domain Eukaryota; kingdom Metazoa; phylum Chordata; class Aves; order Passeriformes; family Sylviidae; genus Acrocephalus; species Acrocephalus arundinaceus. The sequence goes on along the minus strand of JAJEOU010000102.1, from coordinate 437,701 downwards.
GTGACATTGGGGGACACTCGGTGACATTGGGGACACTCGGTGACACTGGGGACACTCGGTGGCATTGGGGACACTCGGTGACATTTGGGGACACCCGGTGACAGTGGGGACACTTGGTGACATTTGGGGACACTCAGTGACATTGGGGGACACTTGGTGACATTTGGGGACACCCGGTGACATTTGGGGACACTCGGTGACATTTGGGGACACTCGGTGACATTGGGGACACTTGGTGACATTGGGGATATTGGGGACACCCAGTGACATTGGGGACACCCAGTGACATTGGGGACACTCAGTGACATTTGGGGACACTCGGTGACATTTGGGGACACTCGGTGACATTGGGGACACCCGGTGACATTTGGGGACACCCGGTGACATTTGGGGACACTCGGTGACATTGGGGACACTCGGTGACATTGGGGACACTCAGTGACATTTGGGAACACCTGGTGACATTGGGGACACTCGGTGACATTTGGGGACACCCGGTGACATTTGGGGACATTGGGGACACTCAGTGGCTTTGGGGACACTCGGTGACACTGGGGACACTCGGTGACATTTGGGGACACTCGGTGACATTGGGGACATTGGGGACACCCAGTGACGTTTGGGGACACTCAGTGACATTGGGGACACTCGGTGACATTGGGGACACTCAGTGACATTTGGGGACACCTGGTGACATTGGGGACACTCGGTGACATTGGGGACACTCAGTGACATTTGGGGACACCCGGTGACATTTGGGACACTCGGTGACATTGGGGGACACTCGGTGACATTTGGGGACACTCGGTGACATTGGGGACACTTGGTGACATTGGGGACACTCGGAGCCTCCCCGGTGACATTTGGGGACACTCGGTGACATTGGGGACACTTGGTGACATTGGGGACACTCGGAGCCTCCCCGGTGACATTTGGGGACACTCGGTGACATTGGGGACACTTGGTGGCATTTGGGGACACTCGGTGACACAGATCCATCCCTGACCCCGTTCCCCTGGGGATTTAACCGGGATAATCCCGGCACGGAAATTCCCAGGGAAAAGAGGTCAGGGCTGGAGCAGGGCCTGGGATGGACGGGAGTGGGATCCCCGGAAAATTCCCTGTGAATTCCCAATAAATTCCCAATAAACTTCCAGTAAATTCACAGTAATTTCCAGTGAATTCCCTGTAAATTCCCAATAAATTCCCTGCAAATTCCAATAAGTTCCAAATAATTCCCAATAAATTCCCAGAAAATTCCCAATGAATTCCCAGTAAATTCCCTGCAAATTCACAAGAAGTTCCCAATAAATTCCCAATAAACTTCCAGTAGATTCCCAATAAATTCCCAATAAATTCCCTGTAAGTTCCCAGTAAATTCCCAGTAGATTCCCAGTAAATTCCCAATAAATTCCCAATAATTCCCAGTAAGTTCCCAGTATATTCCCAATAAACTTCCAGTAAATTCCCAGCAAATTCCCAATAAATCCCCAGTAAATTCCCTATATATTCCCAATAAATTTCCAATAAGTTCACAGAAAATTCCCAATAAACTTCCAGTAAATTCCCTGTAAATTCCCAGCAAATTCCCAATAAATTCCCAGTAAGTTCCGAGTAAATTCCCAGTAAATTCCCAATAATTCCCAATAAATTCCCAATAAATTCTCAATAAATTCCCAATAAATTCCCAGTAATTTCCCAATAAATTCCCATTAAATTCCCAATAAATTCCCAGTATATTCTCAATAAATTCCCAGTATATTCCCAATAAATTCCCAATAAATTCCCAATAAATTCCCAATAAATTCCCAATAAATTACCAGTATATTCTCAATAAATTCCCAGTATATTCCCAATAAATTCCCAATAAATTCCCAATAAATTCCCAATAAATTCCCAATAAATTACCAGTATATTCTCAATAAATTCCCAATAAATTCCTAATAAATTCCCAGTAAATTCCCAATAAATTACCTGTATATTCTCAATAAATTCCCAGTAAATTCCCAATAATTCCCAATAAATTCCCAATAAATTCTCAATAAATTCCCAATAAATTCCCATTAAATTCCCAATAAATTCCCAGTATATTCTCAATAAATTCCCAGTATATTCCCAATAAATTCCCAATAAATTCCCAATAAATTCCCAATAAATTCCCAATAAATTACCAGTATATTCTCAATAAATTCCCAATAAATTCCTAATAAATTCCCAGTAAATTCCCAATAAATTACCTGTATATTCTCAATAAATTCCCAGTAAATTCCCAATAAATTCCCAATAAATTCCCAATAAATTCCCAATAAATTCCCAGTAAATTCCCAATAAATTACCAGTAAATTCCCAATAAATTCCCAATAAATTCCCAATAAATTCCCAATAAATTCCCAATAAATTCCCAGTAAATTCCCAATAAATTCCCAATAAATTCCCAATAAATTCCCAATAAATTCCCAGTAAATTCCCAATAAATTACCAGTATATTCTCAATAAATTCCCAGTAAATTCCCAATAAATTCCCAATAAATTCCCAATAAATTCCAATAAATTCCCAATAAATTCCCAGTAAATTCCCAATAAATTACCAGTATATTCTCAATAAATTCCCAATAAATTCCTAATAAATTCCCAGTAATTTCCCAATAAATTCCCAATAAATTCCCATTAAATTCCCTGCAAATTCCCAAAAAGTTCCCAGAAAATTCCTATCTCCAAACCCAAATTCCTCTGGGAAATACTGAGGAAAATCAGAAAATTCTTCTCCAAGGAAAATCAAGAGGATTTATTTATTTTATTTATTTTAATTTATTTTATTTATTTTATTTATTTATTTTATTTATTTATTCCCAATTTATCAGCGACAACTCCCGAGCCCAAACCCGAGGAACCTCCGGGGTCACCGGGCGGGGACAGCGGGACCCGGGGAGGGAACAGCGCCACCCGCGGGGACAGCGCGGGACAAAACCGGGATAAAACCGGGATAGAAACAACCGGGATAGAAATAACTGGGATAAAAATCGGGATAAAAACCGAGATAAAAACAACCGGGATAAAAATAACCGGATAAAAATAACCGGGATAGAAATCGGGATAAAAACAACCGGGATAGAAATTGGGATAAAAATAACCGGGATAGAAATCGGGATAGAAACAACCGGGATAAAAGTAACCGGGATAAAAACCGAGATAAAAACAACCGGGATAAAAATAACCGGGATAGAAATCGGGATAGAAATAATTGGGATAAAAATAACCGGGATAGAAATCGGGATAAAAACAGGGATAAAAATAACCAGGATAAAAATCGGGACAAAAACCGGGATAAGAATAAACGGGATAAAAATGGGGATAAAGAACCCGGGATAAAAATAACCGGGATAAAATCTGGGGAGGAATTGGGCTGGAATTCCAGGGATTGGGCCGGAATTCCATGGATTGGGGAAGAATTGGGCTGGAATTCCAGGGATTGGGCTGGAATTCCATGGATTGGGCCGGAATTCCAGGGATTGGGCTGGAATTCCAGGAATCGGGCCGGAATTCCATTGACTGGGCAGGAATTGGGCCGGAATTCCAGGGATTGGGCAGGAATCGGGCCGGAATTCCAGGGATTGGGCAGGAATCGGGCCGGAATTCCAGGGATTGGGCTGGAATTCCATGGATTGGGCTGGAATTCCATGGATTGGGCCGGAATTCCATGGATTGGGCTGGAATTCCAGGAATCGGGCCGGAATTCCAGGGATTGGGCCGGAATTCCATGGATTGGGCTGGAATTCCAGGAATTGGGCTGGAATTCCATGGATTGGGCAGGAATCGGGCTGGAATTCCATGGACCGGGCAGGAATTGGGCCGGAATTCCAGGAATTGGGCTGGAATTCCAGGGATTGGGCCGGAATTCCATGGATTGGGCTGGAATTCCAGGAATCGGGCCAGAATTCCATGGACTGGGCAGGAATTGGGCCGGAATTCCAGGAATTGGGCAGGAATTCCATGGATTGGGCTGGATTCCCATGGATTGGGCCGGAATTCCAGGGATTGGGCTGGAATTCCAGGAATCGGGCTGGAATTCCATGGACTGGGCCGGAATTCCAGGAATCGGGCCGGAATTCCAGGAATCGGGCCGGAATTCCATGGACTGGGCAGGAATCGGGCCGGAATTCCCGGGGTCACCCGAGGTGACAAAGGAAACTCCCCCAAATCCCCCCGGGCTCCGCTCTCCCCCGCGGTGGTTTTGGGTTCTTTTCCCGGGCTTTGGGATGCAGAATCCGCCAATTTCCCGGGAATTCGGATCCCTAATCCCCCTAACCCCGACCCCCTCCCGGCCCAGCCCAATTAACCCGGATAATTAACCCGGGATAATTAACCCGGGAGGTCACCTGGGGCCAGGTGAGGTTTTGGGGCCGCCTTTGATCCCGAATTCCAGCCGGGCTCTCCTGGGATTTTCCCTCCCCCCTCGTGGCCCTCGGAGCTTTTCTCTCTTTAATTATTTAATTTTAATTTTTTTTTAACCTTTCTTCGTTAATTATCAAATTCTTCGTTAATTATCAAATAATTCCTGCTGGGAACAGGAGTCGCTGTCACCCCCTGGGTGGCAGAGGTGGCACCCCGGGGTCCCCGTGGCTCCTTTGGGGGCACAATTCCAAATTTCCCATTGATTTAAAAATCCTAAACCCAACCCCGGGCACGGGGGGGGATTTGGGGTGTCCTGGGAGGGGTCGGGGTGAGTCCAGAGGGTCCCACAGAGTTTGGGGTGGTTTGGGGTCGGGGTAATTCCAGCCCGGGATATTTTGGGGCCAGGGTGATCCCAGCCCAGAATTTTTTGGGGTCAGTTTGATCCCTGCCCAGGATGTTTTGGGGTCAGTTTGATCCCAGCCCAGAATTCTTTGGGGTCAGGATGATCCCAGCCCAGAATTTTTTGGGGTCAGGATGATCCCAGCCCAGAATTTTTTGGGGTCAGGATGATCCCAGCCCAGAATTTTTTGGGGTCGGGATGATTGCAGATCAGAATATTTTGGGGGCAGGTGATTCCAGAGGGTCCCGCACAGTTTGGGGTGGTTTGGGGTCAGGGTGATCCCAATCCAGAATATTTTGGGGCCAGGGTCCCTCCCAGCTCAGAATTTTTTGGGGTCAGAATGATCGAAACCCAGAATTTTTTGGGGTCAGGGTGATCCCAACCCAGAATTTTTTGGGGTCAGGGTAATTCCAGCCCAGAATATTTTGGGGTCAGGGTAATCCCAGCCCGGGATGTTTTGGGGCCAGGGTGATTGCAATCTGAAATGTTTTGGGGTCAGGACGATTCCATAGGGTCTCTCCCAACCCAGAATTTTTTGGGGCCAGGACATTCCAGAGGTCCCGCACAGTTTGGGGTGGTTTTGGGGTCAGGGTGATCCAAGCTCAGAATGTTTTGGGGTCAGGTCTCTCCCAGCCCAGAATTTTTTGGGGCTGGGATCTGGGGGGTCTTGGGGGCTCCGGGAGGATCTGGGGAGATCCGGGGGATCCGAGGGGATCCAGGGGCTCCGGGGTATTCGGGGACTCCGGGGGGGGGGGTCTGGGGGGACCCGGGGGATACAGGAGGGATCCGAGGGGATCCAGGGGGGTCTGGGGGTATCTGGGGAGACCTGGGGGGTCTGGGGTGATCCAGGGGGGATCCAAGGATATCCAGGGGGGTCTGGGGGGATCCGGGAGGACCCGGGGAATCCAGGGGGGATCCGGGGGGCTCCGGAGGGATCCGGGAGGATCCAGGGGGACCTGGGGAGTCTGGGGGATCCGGGGGGTCCGGGATATCCAGGGGGTCTGGGGGGATCCGTGAGGACCCGGGGGCTCCGGGTGGTCTGGGGGTATCCAGGGGCTCCGAGGGGATCCGGGAGGATCCGGGGGGGACCCGGGGAGTCTGGGGGGATCCAGGGGGGATCCAGGGATATCCAGGGGGGTCTGGGGATCCGTGAGGACCTGGGGGGGCTCCGGGGGCACCCGGGGCGATCCATGAGGATCCGGGGGGCTCCGGGGTTCCAGGGGGCTCCATGGGGATCTGGGGGCTCCGGGGGGATCGGGGGGATCCAGGGATATCCAGGGGGGTCTGGGGGATCCGTGAGGACCCAGGGGCTCCGAGGAGGGCTCCGGGACGCCCGGGGGGCTCAGGAGGATCTGGGGATCCGGGGACTCCGGGGGCTCCGGGAGGATCCAGGGGATCCAGGGCGGATCCGTGAGGATCCGGGGGGCTCCGGGGGGCTCCGGGGCTCCATGGCCCGGCCTCGCCGCTCCCCCAGCTCTGATCTCCCAGCCCGGGCCGGGCGCGCTGCCCGCGGTGCTCGGGCGGGTGTAATCCTAAATCGGCGATGTGATCATCTCTCTCC